>CM076579.1:1376373646-1376514831 GCA_034641835.2 Pinus albicaulis
CTCTATTGCCTAATCATACCTCCATCACTATCACTCATTCCCATTACTTATAAATCCCTGAATCCCTAAGTCCCCCAAACAGTGACTGTCCTCACACTTAAATCTCATTTGACAATCCTTTTCCCACTGTAATATTTCTTCATAGCACCTTATTATATATGTGGCACATTTGGCATTAAGACATACACCAAAACTCTTGTTTTCACCATACATTTATCGGCATATACTTGTCAAACACCTTGTTTTTAGCACCATGTCAGAGACAAATTCATCATATGAGAAGGGATATGAGCAAGACAGTGATTCATCTACCGAGCTTAATGTACCGAGGAGGTCTCATAAAAGTGGCAGGCACGTTAGGGAGGAGCCCACTTCTTTGGCTCAATTGTAGGCCTGCCCGCTTGCAATGACATGCTTTCAGCAGCAGTCATGTTTTCAGTATTGCGAGATGATATATTGGATTCAGCACCATCAGAAGTTGGTTCGCCTATTTGTTTTGCATTTGCGTGATGGTCATGTAAACCTTGCTGGAGTGAATTTCACTTTGACACCAGAGACTATTTCTGAGGCGACCGGGATACCGAACATCGGTGAAGAGTGGAATAAGAGACAACAACTGGATAGAGCATATTATGATCCTTACATCAGACCTGGATATTTGAGGCAGCTGAGCAGGGTATTTCCATTCCAGTTTCTGAAGGAGTCTTATGCACCATTGATGAAACTCATCATCCGATATTTCAGCTGTGAGGGCTATTTCTCACGTCTTTATGCATACCATATCAGACTTTTGATGCATTTTACGAGAGTGAGACTAATGAGTATCCCCTATTTCATGTGTCGGAACATAGAGCGGATGACTACCCTGGTGCAGAGGAAGACTCCAGAGCAACAACATAATAGCGTTTATCATTATGCGCTCATCAAAATCATTGTAGTGCATCAGCTTGGATTGCAGGGCATCGCATGGGATGAGTTCATTTCCCGTGACTTCTTTGCAGCGCCACAGCCTCCTCCCGAGGTAGTTCATGATGAGGGAGAGCCTTCACACCAGTTTGATGTTCCCGAGTTTGAGCCTATCAGTGTTCCGGTGTGTGTGACATATCAGAGAGGCCATCGAGCCTTATTTGCAGTAGCACGACGAGTACTATCTCCACCAGGGGTGGAAGGGGTCTCGTTGACTTCATCAACAACGTGAGTACTATCTCCACATGGTGTGGAAGGGGTCTCACCATCAACATCAGCACAGGTACAGGTTCACGACAGAGGCAAGAGGCCTATGCACGATGAGGGCCCTTCAGGAGGCCAAGACACTGATTTTTCACTCATCGATGTTGATTTGAGCTCTCCTAGCTCGAAGATGAGAGAGACCATCTAGGAACAAAAGGCTGAGATTGACACATTGACTGTGAAACTGCAGAGAGCTCAGTGGATTATAAACTATTTGGAGCAGCGGAACAAACAACTGGAAGATCAGCAGACACTCACGGAATTGCAGAGAATCCGTGAAGATCGGGAATTGGCCCGAAAGAGACCAGGTGACATGACGCCTTTTGAGCGACAAATTTGGCTTGAGAGAGTCAACAGGCATCTTGAGAGGTTGTTGGTGAAGGAAAATAGGGACAAAGACATGCTCAGACATATGAAAAATCACTATTGGGCCCGCACTCACGTTTGCAGAGCTAGGATGAAGATCCTGAAGGCGAGATTGAGGAAAGCACTGAAACGTCGGAAAAGGCCTGACCCACTCAGAATCTTGGCCGAAGCTTCCTTGGCTGAGCATGAGACATGATGGGAGACCTTCACTCCAAATTTCAACAAATTTGGAGTAAATTTTGTCATTTTTGAAAATTTTGGTTGCAAAACAGGTTTTTTCGCCCGACGCGTCGCGCCACCCGACGCGCGCTTATGATTGGGACATCTTCTGGAGGAAAACTTGATATTTTTGGGTTTGTTATGGAAATTTACACATGCTCAGGAATGGATGAGAGATTTCATGAAGTTATGGGTGGTCTTGACGGTCAAAAACACTCCAAAAATGGCCTTTCTGCCACTTTTTGCACCAGCAGGAACCAGTATTGGGATATTGCAGTTTTGGAGGGACAAATTACATCCAAATCCGAAAATTCCACTTGGGTTGGATAGCAGACATCTGGGTCTTTCCAGCGAGCTATCATGAGCTTGATTTAAACTTTGGTAAGTGCCTCAAAAATAGGCTCAAAGTGGCATGATGCATTGAGTTTTTGAGCGCGGCGCATAGAGGATTTTTGCCCAATTTTCACTTTCCAGCTCAGAAATTCGGCCAATTTTGACTAGTTTTACTTTTTCATGTGATGGTTGATCTATCTTGATGTAATTTGGTAACCATGATGTAATTTTGGCATGTATTTACTTGTTCTAGAGGATTCATTCACTAAAAAGTGAAAATCAAATGAATGAATCAGTTTCCTTCCTTTTAGAGGCAAGTTGTTTGGTTGCCTAGATTTCAGTTCCATGTTTAGAGTTGGTTGAAACAGATCCTAGAAGGAGGAGATCGACCCCTAGAGGCATGGGAAGGGGTTAGGATGGTCTATATTATGTATTTTCTGAGACATTTTCAGGGTTGGACTCTTGGGAAAATTTTGGCACTCCATTGTATACCCATATTTCAGTTTTTGGCAAAGGAAAGACCAGAGTTTTGCAGCACTTGTTGGGATCCTTGTGGCTTCTGAGTTTTGATGATTTTATTCTCATGTTATTGTAAGTTTCATTAATGTTATATGTATGCCATTTCCCTTCTCTTTGCTTCTAAATTAAACAAATGAGTAATTGAGGTAGAATTCATTGGTTTGCTGGTGCTCTGCCTTAGACTTTTGTTTAGTTTTACATGTTTTTCTTCAGTTTGAAGAGGATCCTTGAACTCTCTTTCCCTCTTCAGCTCCTCAGCAGTTTTTTCAATCCATTCATTTGATCCAAGACATCAAAGCTGTTAGGAAAAATACTGAGAGGGGGGGGTGAATCAGTATTTACTGCATAATCAAATCTTTTTACTTTTTCATTCCTTAAAACCCATACGCTAATTTCCTTCAGTAAACTAGCATATATACGCGGATCCCCTTTATGAAACTAGCGTATACACAGAGATCTAGATATGTCATTAAATCTTCCCTTCTATTGTTCCATCATTCATTCATCAGATGTTTAATAATCAGTAAACATGTGCAGTAAGAACAGAATAAACCATCACACAAAGCATCACACATGAACACCAGGATTTTTAGGTGGAAACCCAAATCGGGAGAAAACCACCGCTGCAGTTGCTCAGCCTTCAATATTTTATTATAGAAAAAACATCTTACAACATATGTGCTGGCGCAGACTTGACCAGCACGCAGGCACCCACCTGCGCTCGTTTACCAGCCTCTCCTGGAAGGGAGCTCCAACCCCCTGACTCGTTTACCGGCCTCTCCTGGAAGGGAGCTACGACCCCCCGATCTCGTTTACCAGCCTCACCTGGAAGGGAGCTACAACCCCCTGACTGAAGGCTAGAACCTTCAGCACCACCTTGGACCACGTTTCATCAATTTTCACACTGGATCCAACACCTTTAATAGAACAACACTTGCAGGCCACATTTCATCATATTTTCATACTGGACCCTTTCCATACTTTTAAGCACAACCATACATCATCAACAGATACATATCAACACAGATCAGATAGCATAAACACAGCAGAACAGATCAGATATTTCATACCCCTTGCTTCAGCAAACCCTAGTTTGCATACGCGCTTTCCCTTTACTGATGTCGCGTATATACGCGCTTTAGTCCACACAAACCAGCGTATACCTCAGTGTATATTTTATTGCGCATACGCGCTTTCTCTTCGCTGAAGCCGCGTATATACGCGCTTCCTCCACGGCGAAGTAGCGTATAGATCTTCAATCATTACAGAGCAGCATACTTCATCAGATCAGATATTCAGTTCAGATCTAACCCTTTACTTCAGACAGATGTTCGCCTAGATGTTCGCCTCATCACAGATCTAGGCCTTCCATAAGCAGATCTAGCAGATACAAGTGCATTTCAGATCTAGAAGTCCTGCTTCATCATTTCTTCATAAGTGCATCATAGATTCAGATCTATCAACAAACCTTTACCCTTTCCATACAGATATACTTCACAGAGAAGTATTCATTCAAGCTCAGACATCTTGCTCTCACACTCATGATTTGCACAATGAATTTCTTCTCCTTATATAGGTTTATCCTTTTTCAATACCGCGGGCCAAAGCAATACCACGAGCCTTCAATACCATGGGCCAAAGCAATACCATGAGCCTTCAATACCACGGGCCAAAGCGATACCATGAGCCTTTAATACCACGGGCCCATGTTTTTGCACTTTATGAGCACTTTTTCCCATACGCTACTTCGAACGTTTATTCCCGCGTGCATACGCGACTTCCCTTAGGCAAATCCGCGTATTCCTAGAGACATACTCTTTTCATCAAGATTTAGCACATGCTGAATTCCTTTCTTCATTGCCTTCTGTACACACTGTAGATACATCATATTTTCTTCATCAAGAACATATTCTAGCAAGCACAACTTTATCAAGTAATTTTCCATCATCTTATCAAGTGGGTTGCCTTTCAGGGACAACACTCAATATCATAATATCAACAAGCATCATATCACATCAGATTTACATCATTTACCAAGTCCATCAAGTCAAGTATAACTTCATCAGGTGGATTGCCATCAAGGACAACACATGTCATCAGTCGCATGTCTTCATCTTCATTCAGTGGGTTGCCATCAAGGACAACACTCTGCATCATATTTCCAACAATCTCTCCCTTTGGACTTGATGGCAACCATGATGGTGTTTGGTTACCACAACAGATAGATACATTAAGAATACAATGACACCATGTCACTCTCCCCATTTTTACCATGTCACTCTCTCCATTTTTGCCATGTCACTCTTTCCATTTTTGGCATCATTCAAACACCATGTCACTCTCCCCCTTTGACATCAAGGGCAAAGGGCACATCATTATCTTCATTCAAACACCATGTCACTCTCCCCCTTTGACATCAAGGGCAAAGGACAAAACCAGCAGATCAAACCAACACACTCTCCCCTTTTGACATCAAGGGCAACGAGCGGATCAAAACCAACACACTCACCCCGTTTTCTCCTCATGTAGAAGAAGCGTTCTGTAGATCTGATGTATACTAAAGTGACCAAGCTCCCCCTGAGTTCATGCTGAATATTTTTCAATGAAGTACACGACTCTATGATCTTCAAAAGACTCATACTTACATCAAATATCCAACCAAGTGGATTTAAATATAAGACTCAAGTACCCAACCAAGTGGGTTTACACATTTCAACTCAGCTACCCAACCAAGTGGGTTTACAAAAATTGACTCAGCTACCCAACCAAGTGGGTTTACAAATTTGACAAGTCCTTACATGAATGAATATCATGAGTCTCAACAAGACATTTACACCAAACTACAAAAATAACTTTAAGACCAACACCAGAAAGTCCTCAAGAAAGAGAACATATTTCAGAATCAACATAATGCCAACAATGCATTATACTCAGCAAGGCCAATGCTCCCCCTGAATCTGTGCAACCAAGCAATATTTCCAAAAGACTAAGGCTCCCCCTTAGTTTGTGCATCTTGAAAACTTCCACCAACAAATCATCAAGGCATCTTCATCAAAACATTAGAAATAGAATTATGAGAACTGGAACACCACCAGAGATACCAAACAGTATCAGAGATACCAAACAGCACTGCAGCTGTGCTGAAAAGAGCTGACTCCAAGCAAAAATTGTCAGCAATCATACATACGCGGTTTTCTGTGCAGGAACTCGTGTGTATACACGACTGTGTTTCAGGAAACCCACGTATCCCAAGCCATCTTCTAAATTTCAACCAGATCTAATTCTCTGTGAGGCAAAGACAGTGTTCAGCTTCTTTATGGGACATTTGAAAGCTTCCCTGGACTACAGAAGATAGAACAGTGTAGTTGTGTCTTCAAGCGTCATCCAATGGTTGTAGCAAAGGCACATTAGTAACCAGGCCTTCAGATTCTTTGCAGCATCAATACAATCTTTCCAAGAAAGTTTATCATATCAAAACAACAACTTCCCATAAGTGTCAAGCAATCATTCATGTGGTCCACCACCATCCTACATCACCGTGACCTTCAATATTTAACATGAAGTAACATATGTAGGCAAAAGATCTCTTAACTATAGTAACACACTCTGCATGATTTATTTCTGAATCAAATGACATCCAACTCATCCATGTGTGAGTACAAAAGATGCTTATCAGCAACCAGGGCTCAAAAATTCATCATAATAAACCATGTACCAAGTCATCATAATTTGAGCATGAGTATCACAAAAACCAACGAATAAGCAGTCATATTGCCAACAATGCAATCATTAGTATTCAACCTGCTGCTCCCCCTAAACCAATGCTCTTCCTTAGCTTGCAATCTGAAGCACCTTCAACAGCAAGTCATCAGCAACAATCTCTGCATGATCTGTCCTCATCTCTGAATTATAATACTTTCATCTCAACAACGAAATGCTCTTCATCATAAAGTAACCAGGCTTCATCCATAATGTTCAACACAAGAACCCATGTATCATTTCATTATTATGAGTATAACCAGAATAATGCTAATAGTGCAATCATCAGCAGTCAGACTGATGCTCCCCCTGGACCTCTGCTCCAGATCTTCAGTTATCAGTTAAATTTTCTTACCATTAATGCATACGCGACTGTGTCTGCTGTAAATCACGTGTATACGCGACTTTTTTTCATAGAACCCGCGTATGGAAGGTGAAATATAGAAAATTTCACACCTTCATCTCCTACTGCAAATTTACCTTCTGTTCCTGTCTTTTCTTTACACCAGATGCACTGTCAGAAATTCATATAACCAAAGTAATCAAATCAACCATGAGAGTCATCATGCATTGCTCCCCCTGTGACGATACATTACTAAATCTCATAATGTATCTCACATCATTCCTGCAGTCAATCAGAGAAGTAAGCTTCAGAAGCGGATGACTGCAGTAGGGTCAGAATTCCCTACGTTTCTGATTGGTCTTCCTTCTTTTTCCAAATCTGCTTGAACTTGCTCATTGTGTGCTGGAAGTTGTTCACTTTCTCAGATCTGTTCAACCTGCATTCTTTTTCTACATGTCCATACTTGTTACAAGCATAACATTTCATGTGTCCAGAGAAATAAGCATAAGAATCATAATGAGTATTTCTAATCTTTCTCCTTTTGCACTCAACTGCTTTATGTCCATACATGTTACATGAGAAACAATATCCCCTGAAGAGACTAGAGTACCTTTCTGAGTAGAACCTATTTGTTTGTGGCTGAAATGATCTGCTCCTGCAATTTTCTGCAACATGCCCATAATTATGACATTTAAAACATTCAACATTCTTGAATGAATTTCTTTGAGAATTCATGATTGTTGGTCGATCTTTTATTTCTTTCAACACTTCAGGTTTTGCATTGACATCCTCTGAATTTTTAGCACTTCCTTGTGAGCTAGATTCACCTTTAACAGTTTCATGGAAACCAAGACCAAGTTTGATAGCAGGAGACTTTTGATTACTTAGAATTTTGTCCAAAGTGTTAGTACTATCTTGAAACCTCAAAAGTTTAACCTTTTCTTCTAATTTACCTTTGAGAATGTTTACCTCAACCTCCAAGGCTTGACATTGCTTTGTCATGCTTTCTTCTTTCCTTATTCCATCTTCTACTTGATCCTTCAAATTTAGAATCTCTTCTTTCAACCAATCTTCATTTCCTTCACATGTTTGTTGCAGCTCTTCATTCTTCTTATTTGATTTTTCCAGATCTTCTTTGAGAGAGATGATTTCTGCTTCAAGGCCTTCCTTTTCAAATGTTTGTAGAGGTTCCTCAATCTTCTTACTTGATGCTTCAAGATCTTTTTGTAGAGAGATGACTGCAGCTTCAAGTCCTTCATTCTTCTTGTTTGATTTTTCGAGATCTGCATTTAGATTGTTGATTTCTGCTTCTAGTTCTTTAATTCAATTGGATGCATAAGTATGAAACCTTTGATACTTTTCCACCTGTCCATTTAGCATTTCTATTTGATCTTTCATTTGAGAGATCATCTCATTGTAGATAGCTTCGCTTTTATTAAATGATCTTTGTTGATCTTCAATTTTCTTGATAGCTTCCTTTAGATCCAAAACTTTACTTTTACTATCTTCACCATTGCATGCATAGGAAAGTGCATCACAAGAACAACAATCAATACTTGTTTCATCTTCTTCATTTTCTGCTGCACATGTTTTCTGAGATATCTCTTTTTCAGTAGCCTTCTTCTTTTGCTTCTTAGCCATGAGCACTTTCAGATCTTCGTCAGAATCTTCTTCATCTTCACTGGACACTTCATCATCATCTTCTTTTGCATAATAACTCTTTCTCTTCTCAAATTGTTTCCCTTTACCATGCTTTTCTTTATAAGGACATTTAGCAGCATAATGACCAACTTTTCCACACTCAAAACATTTGAATGGAAGCTTACCTTTGAATCTTCCAGTACCTAGTTGGAGCTTTCTTACGAAATTCGCTTCTTCTTCATCGGATATATAGCTGGATTCTTTGACAACTTCCTTTTCCTTTCCTTTTGTAGATGCCTTAAAAGCAGCTTCTCTTACTTGAGAAGGGCCTCCTTGTCTCATTTCAAAAGCAGTCAGAGTACCATGTAATTGAACAACAGTAAGAGTTTGCAAATCTTGCCTTTCTTCAATAGCTGAAACTTTAGAGTCAAATTTTGAAGTCAATGATCTTAAGACCTTTTCCACCAGAGTAGTATCAGTTATGGTTTCACCCAAATTCCTCATTCGATTTACAATATCATCCAGACGAAGAAAGAAACTGGCAACACTCTCATCACTATGCATCTTCAAATTTTCATATTCAATTCTAAGAGTTTGGAGTTTTGCACTTTTTACCTTTTTGTCTCCTTCATAGCTTAGAATGATTTTTTCCCATATGTCTTTTGCCGAATGTAGCTGCATCACTTTAGCAAATTCTGATTCAGACATGCTTCCCAATAAGACATTCACTGCTTTGGCATTGATTTCATACTTCTTTCTTTCAGCTGCATCAGTAGGAATATTTGCCGGGTATTGATAACCTTCTTTCACGATTGCCCATACATCTGCACCAAGACTTTGCAGATATGCTTTTGTTCGTACCTTCCAGAATATCAGATTGCTTCCATTGAATAGAGGTGGCTTTATAGACATTACTCCTTCTTGACTTCCCATTGCGACGGATCTCCTTTAAGCGATCAAGCTTCTGCACAAGGACCTCGCTCCGATACCAATTGTTGGGAAAAATACTGAGAGGGGGGGGTGAATCAGTATTTACTGCATAATCAAATATTTTTACTTTTTCATTCCTTAAAACCCATACGCTACTTTCCTTCAGCAAACTAGCGTATATACGCGGATCCCCTTTATGAAACTAGCGTATACACAGAGATCTAGATCTGTCATTAAATCTTCACTTATATTATTCCATCATTCATTCATCAGATGTTCAATAAACAGTAAACATGTGCAGTAAGAACATAATAAACCATCACACAAAGAATCACACATGAACACCAGGATTTTTAGGTGGAAACCCAAGTCGGGAGAAAACCACCGCTGCAGTTGCTCAGCCTTCAATATTTTATTATAGAGAAACATCTTACAACATATGTGCTGGTGCAGACTCTACCAGCACGCAGGCACCCACCTGTGCTTGTTTACCAGCCTCTCCTGGAAGGGAGCTCCAACCCCCTGACTCGTTTACCAGCCTCTCCTGGAAGGGAGCTACGACCCCCTGCTCTCGTTTACCAGCCTCACCTGGAAGGGAGCTACAACCCCCTGACCGAAGGCTACAACCCTCAGCACCACCTTGGACCACGTTTCATCAATTTTTACACTGGATCCAACCACTTCAATAGAACACCACTTGCAGGCCACACTTCATCATATTTTCAGACTGGACCCTTTCCATTCTTTTAAGCACAAACATACATCACCAACCAACACAGATCAGATAGCAGAAACACAGCATAACAGATCAGATATTTCATACCCTTTGCTTCAACAAACCCTAGTTTGCATACGCGCTTTTACTTCACTGATGTCGCGTATATACGCGCTTCCGTCCACACAAACCAGCGTATACCTCAGTGTATATTTTATTGCGCATACGCGCTTTCTCTTCAGCTAAGCCGTGTAAATACGCACTTCCTCCGCGGCAAAGTAGCGTATAGATCTTCAATCATTACAGAGCAGCATCAGATCAGATATTCAGTTTAGATTTACCCTTTTACTTCAGACAGATGTTCGCCTAGATGTTCGCCTCATCACAGATCTAATCACTCCATAAACAGATCTAGCAAATACAAGTACATTTCAGATCTAAAGATCTCGCTTCATCATTTCTTCATAAGTGCTTCATATATTTAGATCTATCAACAAACCTTTACCCTTTCCATACAGATATACTTCATAGAGAAGTATTCATTCAAGTTCAGACATCTTGCTCCCACACTCATGATTTTCACAATGAATCTCTTCTCCTTATATAGGTTTATCCTTTTTCAATACCACGGGCCAAAGCAATACCACGAGCCTTCAATACCATGGGCCAAAGCAATACCATGAGCCTTCAATACCACGGGCCAAAGCGATACCATGAGCCTTTAATACCACGGGCCCATGTTTTTTCACTTTATGAGCACTTTTGCCCATACGCTACTTCGAACGTTTATTCCCACGTGCATACGCGACTTCCCTTAGGAAAATCCGCGTATTCCTAGAGACATACTCTTTTCATCAAGATTTAGCACATGCTGAATTCCTTTCTTCATTGCCTTCTGTACACACTGTAGATACATCATATTTTCTTCATCAAGAACATATTCTAGCAAGCACAACTTTATCAAGTAAGGTGCCACCATCTTTATCAAGTGGGTTGCCTTTCAGGGACAACACTCAATATCATAATATCAACAAGCATCATATCACATCAGATTTACATCATTTACCAAGTCCATCAAGTCAAGTATAACTTCATCAGGTGGATTGCCATCAAGGACAACATATGTCAACAGTCGCATGTCTTCATCTGCATTCAGTGGGTTGCCATCAAGGACAACATCCTGCATCATATTTCCAACAAAAGCCACTGCCTACCTCGCCCCAACTTGAACTCTGCAAAAATTTTGCCTCATCCCCAAGCCCAAAAATTGCATTTCCCCTTTTTCCAAAAAAATCCCAAAAAATCAAAATCAAACCCTCCTATTTGTATATCTAGCCTAAGATCAGCTGTTGTTTTAGTCATCTCAAGCCCCTTTGAATATTTTCATTGAGATTGACTCGGAGAGAGCCCTCTCCTATCCTCGTAGGGCTAGCTCCGAGGCTGAGCGTGGTTTGGTGTTGTCCTATTTCTACCTTACTTCAGCCTAAGGTAGATTTAGGATCTAACATAGGGGCGACCATACTGGGGATAAATGGTTTGCTTGTTGGTGTTATTTATTTCATGAGTTATAGACGGAGCCTGAAGTGATGCCAGGTAGCCTTCGAAATGCTTTTTCTTTGCATTAGCAGAAGTAGATAAATGCTCCTTCAGTCAATCTCCGGTTTAGCTTGTGAATGTGAGACTTGATTTGTGAATTACCCCAGTACATCAGATCATTCTGGACTTTTGGGTGATTGAGTCTAGAATTTGATAGGCTGAAAGTAATCGGTTGTGTCCCTTTGATTTTTGAATAGATCAACACACTGGCTTCTAGAAGACATACTAGATCAAATCCTAATCCTAATCCGCCTCCAGTGTATGAGAATCCCAACCTGATTCCAAGAATTTTTCATCGAGAAAGTCCCATCAATCCTTTGTTCAAATCTCACTCATACCCTACTGTATTTGAATACATTGAAGATATTGAGTTTGATGATCAGTTCGAGTTGTCATTGTTTGAAACTAAATCTGAAAGTGCTACTGGTTCTACCGTCATAAATCCTGAGTTTATCAAGTATCTTGAAGTTGAACAAGCTAATAGATCCATTGATAATTACATCCTAAATCTTCAGAACTCTATTTTGGCCACCAATATCCCTGAATTCATAGAATCCGCATCTAAAACTCTTGGTCCATCAGGGGTTACATCTAATTCACAAGTTCACGCTGAACCTTCTTTCATTCCTACCATTCCAGTACAACCATTGATATCTGATCATCAATCAGTAGTAGTTTCTCCTCCATCTCCGCCACATACACCTCGTACATCTACTGTTCTTACTCCGCCCGTTTCTCCAAGACAGATTATAAATCCACCAAGAGCAATGGCTGCTAGATTCACACCTCTCGCTTTTCCTCAGAATTTGGATCCTATGCCCATTGATTATCAGAGTAAAATCCCTTTGTTTGATGGTACTCCTTAGAGTGTGCCCGCTCAGCAGCATATTGATAAAATGACACACTTTTTTGATCTACATGAAATTAATGAAGAGAATGTCACCATGAGGTTGTTTGTGCAAAATTTTGGAGGTGAGGTGCATAAGTGGTTCAGAGCTTTGCAGCCCATAAGTGTTGCTACATTGGCTGAGCTTCAAAGATAATTTATAGATCGGTGGGAAATAAATAGAGATTTGCCTCAAATCACTTCTGAATATACCAAGATCAAGCGCAATCCTGGTGAGTCTGTTCAAGACTATATTATCAGATTTAATATAGTTTATAATGCAATTCCAAATGATTTGAGGCCTTCCAAGAAATCAGCTTTGCTTAAGTTCCTGGATGGTTTTGATCCAGAGATGGCTTATTCATTACGAGATAGAGATCCGCCCACTTTGGAGGACATGCAGAAAATTTCCGTTAGTGTTGAAGCGAATTTGAATGATAAAAGAGCTAGACTGAAAGCGGAGAAGAAAGTTGTAATTAAGGAAGAAGCTTCCACATCCACAGATCAGATACTTCGCAAGGTGGAAAGAATGTTTGAAAGGTTCACTCTTGATAAGCCCAAAATGCAGATTCGAAATCCTAATTACCATGGTCAGCAGCAGCCCCAATTCAAGATAAAACAACGAGAGCAGCGAGCACAGGAACCAGCAGCCCAACAGCAAGTAAAGACACCTCTTCAGCAAAATTTTGTTGGTCAGGATTCAGATGATGAAGATGATGTAGTAGGGGAGGAAAACCAGTTCTTTACTCCTGATTATCTGCCCATTTATATCACCGAAGATGAGGAGTATGCAGAAAGTTCAGCGGTACAAAGAGATGAGGATTTTATCTTGGCTAATGATGGAGCTCTTGAAGAAGAGTCGGATGAGTATCAAAGAGGTTACATGAATGCTTTTTCAGCTCAGTAGAAGCAATATTCTCTTAGAAATAGAGATGTACCAGTCAGTCCAATCCAAAAGAGAAAGGAAGTTTCAGCTAAAAATGATTCACCTGTTGCACAAAAGAAAGAAAAAGAGATAGTTGATCCCGTTGTCACCAAGTCATCATCAGCAGAAAAATCAAATCAGCCAATTACAACAAGGGAGAAGGCTGATAAGAAAGATGTTCCAGCAAAAGAGATCGAAAAGACTTTAGCCTTTAGCTTGGAAAACAAGATTTCTAAATTGAAGGTATCCATTCCCTTGACTGAAATAATGAAGAACAACAGTTATAGAGGTCAAGTGTCTAAAATTTTGAATTTCGATCCTATGTCTGATATGGTGAATATTGAAGATGATCAACCTGAACTGATATTTGGACCAGCTTTAGATGGTGAGTCTTCGGATAGCGAGGTGCCTCATTTTTATATCAGTCTTCGATTACATGAGTTTGTATTGCATAATGCCATGTTTGATTCCGGTGCTTCCTATAATCTTATGTCGAAAGAAATCATGGAGAAGTTGGGTTTAGACATTACCAGGAAGTACCATGATCTTTATTCATTTTATTCTAGCAAGGTGAGATGTATTGGGCTCATTAAAGACTTGGTTGTTAGTTTGGATCATATTCCTACAAAGAATGTTTTGATGGATGTTGTTGTAGCAAATATTCCTCCCTGATTTGGTATGTTGCTTTCCAGATCTTGGGGAGCAAATTTGAAAGGGAAATTACAGTTAGATTTCTCCTATGCAACGATTCCCGTGTTTGGCCAAATGAGAAAGTTGTACCGGGAACAAAAAATGAAATACATGATCACAACCAAGGAGAAACCAGTAAATCATCCGATCAACTATGTACATACAGATTTAGAGTCTTTTGTTTCATTTTCTGATAGCTTCAATGATGTAGATAGTCAGTTAGTTCAAGAAGAAGATATTCCAGAGATTACCGAGAATTTCAGAGAAGTTTTGCAGAAAGAAAGGCAGAAACCGGAAAGCACAGTTGGGCAATCAGCCAAAGATAGTGGACAACAAGCAGGAAAAATAGAGCTAGCACAATTTCAGCACTTAGAAGATGATGAGGAGGGTTTATGGACCATGGATTTCGATGGAGCAGTTGGGAGTGATGGTGCTAGAATTGGTATTTGGGTACGCAGCCCTTTTTCCGTCCCAAACAAGGTACCAAGCAATGTACGGGTATGTTCTTACAAATTAGCATTTGATTGTTCAAACAATGAGGCTGAGTATGAAGCTCTGATTGCTGGCCTAAAGATTCTTAGAAAGCTGAATGCTAAAATAATTGCAGTTTATGGCGACTCTGAATTGGTGATTAAGCAAGTAAAGGGTGAATACCAAATGAAACATCCCCAGATGCGAGCTTACCGAAATGTTGTCCTTGATATTTTGAAGCAGTTTTCAGATTATACCTTGACTTGTATTCCTCGCATTCAAAATGGAATTACAGATGCACTTGCTAAGGCAGGAAGTAATTTAAAGATCCCAATGAATTCAAGCAATAAGTTCGAGATCCATGTGAAGCACCGTCCTACTGTCCCTGATAATCAAAGATGTTGGCAAGTTTTTCAAGATGATGATGAGATTAATGATTTTCTGCAAAACAAAGGTAAATTCAAAGATACCTCAATTGATGTAGAATTTGACGATGGTGATAATGTTCAAGTCAACGAAATGGAAGTGTTGCAACTCAAAGATAATGTTATTCCTAAAGGCTTGATACCTTTAGAAGAGCTCTTTGATCAGGATGATGTAGCTAAGAAACCAATTTGCGGCCAACTGAAAAGGGAGTTGAAGATGTAAACATTGGAACCACTGAGAATCCGAAGATGGTGAAGTTATCCAAGTCAATGCCACCAAAGGTAAAGGCTGAATATGTGAGTTTGTTGTCTTCTTTTGTTGATGCTTTTGCGTGGGATTATTCAGATTTAAAGACGTATGATACAAATATAATTCATTACACAATTGCAATCAAGCCTAATCAGAAGCCTTTCAGACATAAGCTAAGGAGAATCAATCTGAAGTTGTTGCCATCAATTGAGAAGGAGGTAAACAGTTTGTACAAAGCAGGAATCATTGTTCCCTCAGATTTTCTGATTGGATTTCCAATTTGGTGCCCGTTCGCAAAAAGACAGGTGAGATCCGTTTGTGTATTGATTTCAGAAATTTGAACAAGGTGTCATTGAAGGACAATTATCCATTGCCTAAGATGGATCATATACTTCAGCAAGTAGTTGGAGCATCTCATATGTCACTACTCGATGGTTATTCTGGATATAATGAAATTTTGGTCCATGAGGACGACCGTGACAAAACCGCATTCACCACTCCATGGGGGACATTCCATTATGCCAAGATGCCTTTCGGTTTGAAGAATGCTGGTGCGACATTTTAGCGGGCAATGGATATGGCTTTCGCGAATGAGAAGGATGTTTTTCTTGTCATATATTTTGATGATTTGACTGTCTTTTCTAATTTCTATGAAGAACATATGCATCACTTGAAAATTGTCTTTCAAAAGTGCATAAAATATGGCGTGTCGCTTGTTGACACCTAATCCTATGGATGGGTGTGCATATGTATTTTTGTATATTATTTAATATTAGGAAATAAGGAAGGCCAAGAGTCATTGGGAGATGAATCCCAATAGCCTCACCTCCCATCTATAAAATCATGTACATTCTTCAGCTAATACACATTCTGATTTGAGGAGTTACCTCCTAGTTTGACATGGTATCAGAGCCAGTCCCACTATTGGCATTTTTGCCCTGTGGTGTAACTCCCTCTCCTTTGCTCAGTCAATTTTATTAATAGTTTTTGCTGCTCATTAATTGCTAGACTGTTATTCTGCATTTTTTTTTCTCTATTTCAGCCCTGATATTTGCAGCTCCAGCTCTTGCAGCTCCTGAAGATTGCAGGCTCCTCTGTCATTCTGCAAATTGCAGGCTCTGTCATTCTGCAAGATTCCATTTCAAATTATTTTTAGCAACAACCCTTTGGGCCTCCTCAATCCTCCACCTACCCAACGCCTCTCCACACTCCGCCCTCACTGCTACATTCTCCATACAGCGATTTACATTTCCCCATCGACTCACCGCCCTCTCCCTCACTGTTCTACTCCCCTCACTCTGCATACATATCATTCCTCTCAGCGTCATCATATACATAACACGCAGCTCCAATGTTTAACACCCTGCGTTTACCATCGCTCCATTCAATACAGTGAGCGCTCCTCCAGTGTTTACCAGCGCTGTCGATTCATTTCTCCTCCGCCCTCTGTGGCCTGTCGGCCCTCCTCCACGTTGCACATTAAAACTCCGTCCATTCATCGGCCCTCCTCCATCTGCGATACGCCCCGTTCATACAATGTTGTCCATGTAACGCGCCGGTCTGACATGTCATTCCACTGTTCATAATTAATATCGCCTGTTTGACATATACGCTCTCTATTTTATAAAAATGCTGTTCATTGTATACAGCAATTCATTGATATTAAACGCTGTCAATTGATATTTAATACGTTGGTTTAATACGTTGTGACTCCAGTTTGTCAATACATATCGCTTTACAGTCGACTCCAGTTTGTAATACATCCACACTATGCATATATGGTAACACGCTGCATTTTATATTCATTTTAACACGCCCCCCACGTTGCTATACCGCTTATATATTACGCTGCCTCCCTTATTATATTACACTACCTCCCATATACCTCCCCTCCTCTAATATGTAATACGCCCTTCCATAAGATAATACAACCCCTGTCTGCGTTATGATCTTACGCCCTTCCATATGTAATACAACCCCTTTCAAATACTGCTTCCTCTTCTACATTTCCGCCCCTCCATACCGCCCTTCATACATTACATATCCCCTTTCACACTGCTACCCTCCATATCACCCTCCCATTTCATAATACCGCCCCTCCACAATCATAAATTTTTTATTCCCAAAAAAAAAAATATATATATATATATATATATATATACATATATATTTTTTTTATGCAGAATTCAGTTTATAGCAAAGAGTATTTTTTTGTCCATTCAGTCTTCAGAGTTTTTGAGCAGAATTAGTTTCCAGCAAAGAGTTTTTTAAACTGAGTACATTTTCCAGCAAAAGTTTTTTTTTGTTTTCTCTCCTTCAAGAGAAAGTTTCCAGCAAAGTTTTTTTTTTTTTCTCTCCTCCTTCAAAAGAAGATGACAGTCCCTTCATCTTCTAAAGAGGCTTCCTACTTGGCACAGAGAGAAAAGAGACATGCTCCAGGTCCATCCAGAGGAAGAGAAGGTAGAAGACGAAGAAGAAACTTCAGAGAAAATGGGGGCAGACAATCTAAAGCTCAGCAGCAAACAAATCAAGATAGAGGTAAAACTGATGACAAAGACAAAGGTAAACCAGCTGAATCCGCTCACTATGTTCTAGCACATTGTAACAATGGAGTAACTGAAAACCTCTTTGATGTTTCATTTACTTCATGGAGAGATGATTGGTTGCTAGATTCAGGAGCAACATGTCACATGACATTTAGAAAAGATTTTTTTCAAGAATTCACTGACAAAGTTGATGGAGCAGTATATTTCGCAGATAAATCCAAACTCAAGCCATCAGGGCTTGGCACAGTCAGGCTTAAACTGCCTGGTCTTCCTGATCATATCCTACATGAGGTTCTATACCTCTTGGAGTTGAAGATAAACTTGCTGTCCCTGGTTGAAATCCGGCAGCAAGGACACTCAATTCACTTGTTTGATGGCAAGGTAGAGGTCAGATCAGCATTAGATCACTCACTTGTCATGGAGGGAATAGAAGAAGGGAGACTCTTGAAGCTGAAAGGTTCATCTGCTCATGCTCAAAACTTTGCATTCAGTTCACATCATGATGAAGGTACATTTCCATCAAGTCTTTTATGGCATGCTAGATCTGGACACTTAAATTATGACAGCCTTCGTTTGTTGAAGAAAAATGGTGTTGATGGACTGCCTACAATTCCTAGAAAACCTAAGGAATGTGATGCATGTATTCTAGGAAAGCATAGCAAACAGCCATTTCATGATTCACACTTAAGAGCACATAGGAAACTTGAACTTGTTCATTCAGATTTATGTGGCCCTATGCCTATTGCTTCTGCAAATGGAAACAAATACATGATGACATTTATTGATGACTACACCAGAATGTGTTGGATTTACTTACTGAAGAATAAGTTTGATGCTTTTCAAACTTTCAAGAATTTTCATACATGGATTGAAAATGATGCACAAACACATATTGGCTCTCTACGTACTGATAATGGAAAAGAATACACCTCAAATGAATTTGAAAATTATCTTCGTCAACATGGAATCAAACATCAAACAACTGTGCCATATAATCCACAACAGAACGGTGTAGCTAAAAGAATGAACAGAACCATTTTAAATATGCTCCGCTCCATGTTATTTTTCAAGAATGTAAAATTGATGTTTTGGGTTGATGCAGTTCTATGTGCTGTTTACATAAAGAATAGGTGTCCTTCAAGTTCAATTAGAAACAAAACTCCTTTTGAAATGTGGCATGGCCACATTCCTTCGGTAAAGCATTTCAGGGTCTTTGGGTCCACCTGTTATGCCTTGATACCCAAGTGTCAAAGGAACAAACTTGGTGCTAGAAGCAGAAAATGTATCTTCTTGGGGTACTCCAATACCTCCAAAGGATATCGTCTCTATGATGAAACAAATAAGAAGTTTGTGATAGCAAGAGATGTCATATTTCTTGAATCTTCCAAGAGTGACAAGGTTGTTGAGCGACAACTTGATCGCCTAGAAAAATTCACACACGCAAAGTCTTTCCAAGAATTTGATAATGTGATTCCACACCTTGAAGGGGGGATTCTGATATTGAATCAAACTGTGGAATCATATCCTGAAGCACTCTCTCCCCCACATGAAGAAACAACCACGGATGACACATTGGATGATGTGATTGACAGAATTGGGAGATTGAATCTTGAATCAATCCCAACTCTGTCAAGTGACCAGCCTGGGCCATCTCAGAAAGGTCCTCCCAAATGGCTGACAAAGACACTGGAGGATGTTCATCCTGATGAGGTTGGAAAAACAGGAACAATAAGTTCCACTCAAGAAATCGAAGGTGATGTAGATAATTCTGATTCTCCTGTTGATATGGATATTGCTTATAACTTTGAATTGAGTTTGTCTACAGATCATGAACCAAGTTCCTTCAAAAAAGCCGCTTCTCATGATGAATGGAAAGAAGCGATGCAGAAGGAGTATGATGCCTTGATAAAGAATGGCACTTGGAAGCTGGTTGATCCGCCTTTGGGAACGAAACCAATTGGCTGTAAGTGGGTCTACAAGAACAAGTATAAAGCAGATGGCTCACTTGACAAGCATAAGGCCAGGCTTGTGGCAAAAGGTTTTGCACAAAAAGAAGGAGTCGATTATGAAGAAACTTTTGCTCCCACAGCAAAATGGACCACCATCCGGACTCTCTTTGCCTTAGCAGCTCAGAATGGATGGAAATTCCATCAGATGGATGTAAAAACAACCTTCTTGAATGGAGATCTAAAGGAGAAAGTTTATATGTCCTAGCCAGAAGGATTTGTGATAAAGGGTCAAGAACACAAAGTTTGCAAACTTGTAAAATCCTTGTATGGCCTCAAGCAAGCACCACGAGCCTGGTATGAGAAATTGACCGAGCATCTTCTTAAACTTGACTTCAAACATTTTGATCTTGATGATGCAACTTTGTTTGTTAAGAAAGTTGGAAAAACAGTTGTATATCTTGTGGTATATGTAGATGATCTTTTGATAACAGGAAACAATGAGAGCTATATCGCATCCATGAAGAAAGAGTTGAAGAAAGGTTTTGAAATGACTGATTTGGGTCATGTTCATTACTATTTGGGTATTGAAGTAATTCAACATCCTAAATTCACATTTCTTTCTCAAAAGAAGTACATTGGAGATCTCTTGAACAAATTTGGCATGGATGACTGTAATCCCTTAACCACTCCAATGGAACAAAACTTGAAGCTCACATCTATTGAAGGGAAGGAATTTGAGGATGCAACTAAGTATAGATAGCTTGTAGGAAGTCTTATCTATCTAACCACCACCAGACCTGACATCTCATTTGCTGTTGGAATCCTCTCAAGGTTCATGCAAAAACCTTGTGAAGGACATTGGTCTGCTGCAAAAAGAGTACTAAGGTACTTGAAGGGGACTCAAGACTTTGGACTCAAATATACACAGGTAGGAGACTTCAACTTGATCGGATACTCTGATTCAGACTTTGATGGCGACAAAGAAACAGGGGTGTCTACTACAGGTTACACCATGAGTCTTGGATTAGGCGCTGTCTCATGGAGATCACGCAAACAGTCAGTTCCAGCAGATTCCACGACCGAGGCAGAATATGTGGCAGCAGCTGAAGCAACAAAGGAAATTGTGTGGCTCCGGAAAATCCTGGAATATTTGCAGATGAAACAAATGTATTCCACTCCACTCATGATCGACAACACTTCCGCAATAAAGTTGGCCAAGAACCCAAAGTTCCATGATCGAACAAAGCACATCAATACAAAGTACCATCTAATTCGACATCATGTTCAGGCCAAAACCATCCATCTACATCATTGTTCCACAAATGAGCAAACTGCTGACATCTTCACCAAAGCACTTGGAAGAGAAAAATTTGAAAAGTTCAGATCGATGCTTGGACTCACCAACATTCCCTTCGGATTAAAGGGGGAATGTTGACACCTAATCCTATGGATGGGTGTGCATATGTATTTTTGTATATTATTTAATATTAGGAAATAAGGAAGGCCAAGAGTCATTGGGAGATGAATCCCAATAGCCTCACCTCCCATCTATAAAAGCATGTACATTCTTCAGCTAATACACATTCTGATTTGAGGAGTTACCTCCTGGTTTGACATCGCTTAACCCGAAGAAGAGCTTGTTTGCCATGGATGAGGGTAAACTACTTGGTCACATTATTTCCAAAGATGGCATTCGTATTGATCCAGCACGTGTAGAAGCAATTCAACAAATTGATCCTCCCAGGAACAAGAAGGAGATTCAGTCTTTTAACGGTAAGATGAACTTTTTGCGCCGCTTTGTCCCTAATATTGCTGAGCATCTTAGAGAGATTAAAAATATGCTGAAGAAGGACAGCCAAGTGAAGTGGACTGAAGAGGCTGTGAAATCTTTCAATTTAGTGAAGTTGGCACTATCTTCAGCACTGCTGTTAATCAGCCCGGATTACACCCAAGACTTTATTTTGTTTTCATTTGCTTCGGAGCATACCATGGCAGCTGTGTTAATGCAGAAAAGAGATGAACATGAGAAGCCAATAGATTTTTTCAGTCGGACTATAAGAGATGCGGCCTTGAAATATAACATCATTGAGAAGCAAGCTTTGGCACTGGTAAAGGCATTAAAATATTTCTGGGTTTACATTCTGCATTCACATATTGTAGCTTATGTTCCTAACACTGCCGTGAAGGATGTTTTGGTACAAACAGATCCGGAAGGAAGACGAGGTAAGTGGATTGCAGCATTGCTGGAGTATGATGTAGAGATAAAGCCCACGAAGCTTATCAAAGGACAGGGGCTAGCAAGGCTTATGGCTGAATCAAATTTGCACGCTTTAGACATAAATCTGATTGTTGCTATGTCTAATGAAGATGAAGAAAATTCACCACTTCAGGTATCAGAAATGTTTGTTGATTCTCCATGGTATTCAGATATTGTGTACGTTCTTCAGTATTTGTCACCATCACCCGGGATGGCTAAAAATAAAGGTAGGACTCTGAAATTAAAGGCTGCAAAATATTGTATTTTGAATTCTTCACTTTATTGGAAAGATCCTGGTGGTGTTTTGTTGAGTTTTTTGGTGGAGGAAGAAGCAAAACGAGTCATGGAGGATTTCCATAAAGGAGACTGTGGTGGTCACTTATTTTGGAAAACAACAGCCAATAAGATTTTGAGAGCGGGATACTATTGGCCGACATTGTTTGCTGATGTGTATAAGATTTTCAAGAGCTGTCACAAATGTCAAATTTTCGAAGGAAGGGAGAAATTACAGCCATTTCCACTGAAGCCTATTGAGGTAAGCGCCCCTTTTCAGCAGTGGGGTTTGGATTTCATTGGGGAGATTCATCCTCCTTCTTCAGCTCAACACAGGTGGATCCTCATGGCAACAAATTATTTTACGAAATGGATTGAAGTAGTTCCCACCAGGCAAGCTACGGATGCGAAAATCATTTCTTTCCTTGAGAATAACATTTTGTCTCATTTTGGTTGCCCAAATAAGATCATCATTGATAATGCAGCAGCTTTCAAATCAAGAAAGATGATTAATTTTTGCAACAAGTATCATATCACATTGGGACATTCAACCACCTATCATCCGAAAGGCAACGAATTGGCAGAATCTTCCAACAAATCATTGGTTAACATCATTAAAAAGTTGTTCGAAATAAATAAGAAAGGTTGGCATAAGAAGTTAGTAAACGCACTTTGGGCTGATCGGGTAAGTCAGAAAAAATCCATTGGTATGTCTCCTTTCGAGTTGGTTTATGGAGTAGACACAGTGTTTCCTACCTCCCTTGCTATTCTGGTGGTCGAACTTCTTCAAGAAGCTGGTAGTGAAGAAAGTCATATGCATAGAAGGATAAATCAGATGATTCATTTGCAGCAAACCAGAGATGAATTTTTCCAAAATACATTCAAGTTGCAGGAAAGGATCAAGAAGATTTATGACAGGAAAGAGAAAGCGGACAAGTTCCAACTGGAGGAAGGAGTGCTGAAGTGGGATGCTAGAAATGAAGACAAAGGTAAGAATAGTAAGTTTGAAAATCTCTGGAAAGGTCCCTTTAATATTGCTGCATATCACGGTAAGAATGCGTTTCTTTTGAAAGAGATGAACGGGGAAGATTGTCCAGGAGGGCTGGTCAATGGTCGGCTGCTCAAGAGGTACCACTTCTGAGATGTTTTCTATTGTATACATTGCCATTGTACATATCATTTTATTTCAGTTACATTGCAAGTGTGTGCTATGAGTTTTCTTCAGTTTGGGGCCCGAAGTGAAGGCTATAATTCTGAGGAAAGATTTTAGTTTTGGTTTCAGTTTGTCAAGTCAGTTTTTCAGTCATTTCAGTTTTCAAATTGAGTCGGTTTCAGTCAAGTTTCAGTCAATGAATTGAGTCATCAGTCTTTATTCGTTTTTTCAAAATAATGGACTCCATAGCCCAATGGACGAAGGCACTGTATACTCGCCCAAATTTCTATAGTTCTTGGCACCTCCCAGGAGCTACCATCCCCATTGGAGCCAATGTTAGAGTCGGTCTTGTCATCCTCTCCGTCAGAGATCATTTCTCTTATTGCATTTCATGTTTAGGTGTCTCATTCAGCTCATCAATCTACATTCCGTTAGGGGCATGCCCTTGTCTGACGGACGGGCTTGGTTTTCTCGTTTCCCTCATGTTTGTACCTGCTGGGTTGGTCAAAATTTCTCCAAAATCATCAAAGTTCATTTCACATCATTTACAGTCATAGATGCTATTTTGGAAAAAAAGAGTCATTTTAGTTTCTGAGTCTCGGGTTTAGTCTTCCAAAATGTTAAACAATGCCCGCAGGCCATGAGGAGGTTTTCAATAATTTTTCAGCTCAAAATTTTTATCATCAAACATGCTCGAGGACGTTTCTTGTTCAAAACTCTATTTTGAATAAGAAATTGTCAAATTTGTTTTTGTAATAAAATGTATCTTTTCACCATGTTGTACTTCACCATGCAAACTTTGGTCATCCTTTGCCAAGTGTCAATGCCACCATCCCTGCAAAAATCAACCAATTTCATCATTTAAACTCAGAAAGTGAGTGAGGAAACAAAAATACAAAATTTGTATTAACTGAAAAAGTGCCAAAGGTAAAAGACATTACAAAATGGGTTTTGAGAAGAAAAAATTAAAACCATCTCTTTTCAAGATATTTCTCAAAGCTATTTATTCATTTGCAACAAGTGTTATTGAGAAAATCTAAGGGAGAAGTCGAGTTTGAAGTTGAAGAGCAAAAATGTCATTTAAGAAGACGCTGACTGTGTGTTAAGTTGAGCGCGGCGCATTGGGATAGGCCACGGTGCATCCACATAGCACAGCGCGTAGAGCCAAGACACAAAGTGTAATTTCTAAAGGGTGCGGCACATCCACAGAGTGCGGCGCATTGGGCTTGCGCGCGGCGCACAAAGCCCCCAAGGCCAAAATCATCTTCACTCCATAAAAACTAGATTTGTTTCAGCTCAAGTTTCTCCAAGTAAGTTTGAAAAAGCCAGTTTAATGATTTTTAGTTATGGTGCTGTGGTTTAGAAGCGAAGACATCAAAGAATTGAGTTGGTGAAACATAAACCCTATACCCATATTGAAATCTGCTCCATAGGGTTTGAAAAGAGGTGTTGAATGTTGTTTGGTGCTATACTATTGCTATTGACCAACATATTCTCCCTTTTCTCACTGTCACACTATTATATCACGATCCCTTCTCCTATACCCACTGTCCCATATCCCTTCTACCCTTTACTCCAATGTTTTTGAATCCCCAAACCCTATCACTTGCCACCACTTCCCTTCATTGATAAAATCCTAATTTCCATGACATTCAAGGGTTCCCTTTATGTCTTTGATTTCACGTATATGTTCCCATTTCATTGACTCTTATTCCTAAAAAAAATACCCCCATCACTATCACTCATTCCCATTACTTATAAATCCCTAAATCCCTAAGTCCCCCAAACAGTGACTGTCCTCACACTTAAATTTCATTTGACAGTCCTTTTCCCATTGTGATATTTCTTATAGAACCTTATTATATATGTGGCACATTTGGCATTAAAACATACACAAAAACTCTTGTTTTCACCATACATATATCAGCATATACTTGTCAAACACCTTGTTTTCAGCACCATGTCAGAGAAAAATTCATCATATGAGCAGGGATATGAGTAAGACAGTGATTCATCTACCGAGCTTAATGTACCGAGGAGGTATCATAAAAGTGGCAGGCATGTCAGGGAGGAGCCCACTTCTTTGGCTCAATTGCAGGCCTGCCCGCTTGCAATGACATGCTTTCAGCAGCAGTCATGTTTTCAGTATTGTGAGATGATATCTCGGATTCAGCACCATCAGGAGTTGGTTTGCTTATTTGTTTTGCATTTGCGTGATGGTCATGTAAACCTTGCTGGAGTGAATTTCACTTTGACACTAGAGACTATTTCTGAGGCGACCGAGATACCAAACATTGGTGAAGAGTGGAATAAGAGACATCAGCTGGATAGAGCATATTATGAGCCTTACATCAGACCTGGATATTTGAGGTAGCTGAGCCGGTTATTTCCATTCCAGTTTCTGAAGGATTCTTATGCACCATTGATGAAACTCATCATCCGATATTTCAGCTGTGAGGGTCGTTTCTCACGTCTTTATGCATACCACATCAGACTTTTGATGCATTTTACGAGAGTGATACTGATGAGTATCCCATATTGCATGTGTCGGAACATAGCGCGGATGACTACCCTGGTGCAGATGAAGACTCCGGAGCAGCAGCATAACAACATTTATCATTATGCGCTCATCAAAATCATTGTAGTGCATCAGCTTGGATTGCAGGGCATTGCATGGGATGAGTTCATTTCCTGTGACTTCTTTGCAGTGCCACAGCCTCCTCCCGAGGTAGTTCATGATGAGGGAGAGCCTTCACACCAGTTTTATGTTCCCGAGTTTGAGCCTATCAGTGCTCCAGTGTGTGTCACATATCGGAGAGGCCATCGAGCCTTATTTGCAGCAGCACGATGAGTACTATTTCCACCAGGGGTGGAAGGGGTCTCGTTGACTTCATCAGTAGCGCGAGTAATATCTCCATATGGTGTGGAAGGGGTCTCTCCATGTACATCAGCACAGGTACAGGTTCAGGACATAGTCAAGATGCCTATGCACGATGAGGGCCCTTCAGGAGGCCAAGACACTGATTTTGTACTCATCGATGTTGATTTGAGCTCTCCTAGCTCGAAGATGAGAGAGACCATCCAGGAAAAAAAGGCTAAGATTGAAACATTGACTGTGAAGTTTCAGAGAGCTCAGTGGATTATAAATTATTTGGAGCAGCGGAACAAACAACTGGAATATCAGCAGACACTCACGGAATTGCAGAGAATCCGTGAAGATCGGGAATTGGCCCGAAAAAGATCAGGTGACATGACGCCTTTTGAGCGATAGATTTGGCTTGAGAGAGTCAACAGGCATCTTGAGAAGTTGTTGGAAAAGGCCAATAGGGACAAGGACATGCTCAGACATATGAAGAATCACTATTGGGCCCGCACTGACGTTTGCAGAGCCAGGATGAAGATCCTGAAGGCGAGATTGAGGAAAGCACTGAAACGTCGGAAAAGGCTTGATCCACTCCGAATCTTGGCCAAAGCTTCCTTGGCTGAGCATGAGGCATGATGGGAGACCTTCACTCCAAATTTCAGCAAATTTGGAGTAAATTTTGTCATTTTTGAAAATTTTTGTTGCAAAACAGGTTTTTCTGCTCGACGCGTCGCGCCACCCGACGCGCGCTTATCATTGGGACATCATCTAGAGGAAAACTTGATATTTTTGCATTTTTTATGGAAATTTATGCATTCTCAGGAATGGCTGAGATATTTCATGAAGTTCTGGGTGGTCTTAAAGGTCAAAAACAATCCAAAAATGACCTTTCTGCCACTTTTTGCACCAGCAGGAACTAGTATTGGGAGATTGAAGTTTTGGAGGGGAAAATGACATCCAAATCCAAAAATTCCACTTGGGTTGGATAGCAGACATCTAGGTCTTTCCAACGAGCTATCATGAGCTCGATTTGGAATTCGTGAAGTGCCCCAAAAACAGGTCCAAAGTGGCGCAGCGCATTGAGTTTCTGGGCGCAGCGCATAGAGGAATTTTGCCCAATTTTCACTTTTCAGCTCAAAAATTCGGCCAGTTTGACTAGTTTCACTTTTGGATGTAATTTTTGTTCTATAATGATGTAATTTTTTAACTATGATGTAAATTTGGCATGTTTTTACTTGTTATAGAGGATTCATTCATTAAAAAGTGAAAATTAAATGAATGAATTAGTTTCCTTTCTTTTAGAGGCAAGTTGTTTGGCTACCTAGATTTCAGTTCCATGTTTGGAGTTGCTTGAAACAGCTCCTAGAAGGAGGAGCTAGACCCCTAGAGGCATGGAAATGGGTTAGGATGGTTTATATATTGTATTTTCTGAGGCATTTTCAGGGTTGGACTCTTGGGAAAAGTTTGGCACTCCATTGTATATCCATCTTTCAGTTTGTGGCAAAGGAAAGACCAGAGTTTTGCAGCACTTGTTGGGATCCTTTTGGCTTCTGAGTTTTGATGATGTTCTTCTCATGTTATTTTAAGTTTCATTAATTTTATATGTATTCCATTTCCCTTCTCTTTGCTTCTGAATTAAACAAATGAGTAATTGAGGTAGAATTCATTGGTTTGTTGGTGCTCTGCGTTAGATTTTTGTTTAGTTTTACATGTTTTTCTTCAGTTTGAAGAGGATCCTTGCACTCTATTTCCCTCTTCAGCTCCTCAATAGTCTTTTCAATCCATTCATTTGATCCAAAACATCAAAGTCACTGCCTACCTCGCCCCAACTTGAACTCTGCAAGAATTTGGCCTCATCCCCAAGCCCAAAAATTGCCTTTCCCCTTTTTCCAACAAAATCCAAAAAAATCAAAATCAAACCCTCCTATTTGTATATTTAGCCTAATATCAGCTGTTTTTTTAGTCATCTCAAGCCCCTTTGAATATTTTTATTGAGATTTACTTTGAGAGAGCCCTCTCCTGTCCTCGTAGGGCTAGCTACGAGGCTGAGCGTGGTTTGGTGTTGTCCTCTTTTTGCCTTACTTCAGCCTAAGTTAGATTTAGGATCTAACAGGAAGTATAGATGATTGCTAAACTAAAGCACTGGACTTAAAGCTGTAACTGGTTTGGAGCATCAATACAAGCTGATTTATGGGATCCTGGTCTATGTTGACGGTCATGTTATTTCTTATTGTGAACTGTTTTTTTATTTCTATTTTCACTGTGTTCATTTTCTCTTATAAGGAACAACATGCATAGAGTTAGGACCTATTGCATATTAGTACCCTTCTCTGACTGAAAATCCTTATTTGAATTTTTTCTTCCAATTTGTGTTATTTAGGAATGATCTAATTCGGTTCAAGCATAGGAATGCAGGCATTCCCTCATCCTACTGTCTGAGCTAGTTGTTATTCTTAAATGTTATTTTCAGTATATGTTAAGTAGATATGAACTAAGGAAGATATGGTGTGCCCTGGTCCTAGTTTTATCCCAAAAGACTATCTGAAAGTTTCCCTTGGAATGTGTTAAAAGCTGGCTAGTTTAAAAGTACTTACTAGATCTTAGGCCATTCCGTGTTATCTTTTTGTTTGTCTTGAAAGAAACCAAGTAAAACAGAGCTAGGAGAGGATTTGTGGTTAGCCCAGCCCGCTAGTTTCTACTCCAACAGTTACCTTCAAGTTTCCCTCTTTTTTTATTATGTTTTCTATTGAAAGTGGATCAAAGGATGGCTAGTTTCAAAGTAATTACCAGATCCTGGATTGCTTTTATGTCTTTCTTAAGCGTCTGTCAAAGGCTAGCTAGTTTCAAAGTACTTACCAGATCCTAGGCTACTCTTTGTCCTTCATTTGTTTAATTCCCATTCTTTTTGTATCATTTCATTCCATAAATCAAAGTTTAAAAGAGATCCTTAGACATAGATGAATTTCCCTATGGACCACTCTTGCCCCTTGTTGTTTCAATTAAACTCTATTATGACTCCATATCCCAATGGAATAAAACCTGCAATTTTCTATCCTTTTGGCCGAAGCTTGTTCTATTCTGCTTGCAACTTCACACCTTTGAAACTCTTTGCACTTAGAAATTTCCACCTCAAATAGTAATCATGCTCAACCATCCAAAAAACAAAACAAACCCTTGGCCTTCATAACTAACCTAATATCATTACCCAAAACTCCAAAGAAAAATCCATCTTTGCACTTATTAGAGAGATCCCTCTCCGGATTCAGGAGGGCTAGATCCTAGAATCCCAAAGTGGTTGAAACAATGTTTTTTCTGTGATCGAACTTTGCCAATCTTGCTGATTACAGATTCCTAACATTCCCGGTGACTCCGCTGGGGATCGAACCCAAATTTTCATCTTAGGTTCCCTTAAAAACTTCATAAAACCTTGTGAGTAAAAGCATCCTTTTCAAGCACTACCAAGAAGTGGTAATCATGATGAAACTTGTTTGAATCAGTGACAAACTAGGCAAAACCTAGGATTCTTATAAGAGTTTGTCTAACCTTGAAAAATCAGCCAACTTAGCCATAAGAGTAGACTGTCTTTGTCTCATAACCGTAGCTAGGTTTTGAAATAGAGTTAGGACATTCTTAGAAACCACACAGCTGAAAAATAACTCATAAAACCCAAAAATATTTCAAATTGGTATCCAATAAACATGGTGGTGGACCATAAAATCTTTTACCTCCTTACGAGCTAAAAACTTCCACTTGGAGACTCCACAATCCTGAACAGACCTTAAGACTCCGCTGGGAAGAACCCTTATCATCATAATATCATTCAAACTCAGTTAGAGGACTGTAGGGTTTGAATTTTTGAAATAGATTAGTTAACCTCTAAAAGACTGTCATACCTGGTTGAAATTTTCTTGTTTATTTGGGTCTGAAAAACACAGCATAGTGGCTCCTAGAAAGATTCACACTAGAGCCTATCCTAACCTTGGTCCACCTGAGATAGTTGATAACCCAGAAAGTATCCTTAGGAAGTCTCCCAGGATTAAAACTATCTTCAGATCACCCTTGAGAGCTAATTCAGTTCCTGAAAAGCTTTCAACTCTACAACAATCACAAGTTGACTTAGTAAATCCCATTAGAACTAGGTCTCTTGATGATTTAGATCAGTTAGATTTTGATTCTTCACTTTCATCTCCTGAAACAAGTGAACATCCTGGTAGTAGAGAAACAACACTTCTTAATTTACATTTCCTTCACAACTTAGGTGTCTCTCATCCAAGATCAGCTCAGCAATTTACTCCTGGTCCATCCACTTCTACTCACCCTACATCCACTGTTCAAACCACTCCATTCCATCCCACTTTCCCTCTTGTTAATCTACCTCTTGTAAATCCACCTCCACCTCCTGCCATGGCTACATGGTATGCCCCCTTAGTCCTTCCTGTACCATTAGTGAATCTTCCACAGGACTATCAGTCCAAAATTCCATTATATGATGCTAGCAATGCTACAATCGCATCACAAAATGTGGATAAGATGAATGACTACTTTGACAGAAATGAAATTGATGATGATTCTGTCAAGCTTAGATTATTTGCTCAAAGCTTAGGAGGGGAAGTTAGAAAATGGTTTAAAGGCTTAACCCCCCATAGTATCAATGATCTCCAAGCCTTCCATCAGACATTATTAAACAAATGGGAAGTAAAGAAGAATCCGCTCCAAGTCCTTTATGATTACAAGAACCTCCATATAAACACCGGTGAAAGTGTACAAGCTTATTGTACCAGATTTAATAGTGTATATAATGCACTTTCCCCAGATCTAAAACCTCCACAAGGCTCAGCTTTAAAAAGGTTTCCTGAAGGGTTTGACCCTGAGATGGCCTATCAGCTGAGAGAGAGAGACCCTGCAACTCTTGAAGAGATGAAAAAAGGTGCTCTTTCTGTGGAAGTCAACTTGATGGAGAAGACAACAAGAATGAAAAATGAAAAGAGAGTGTCCTTTAGAGAGGAATCTAAACCCTCAACTTCCAACTCAAAGATGGAAGGAATGATGGAAGAGATGATAAAGAAAATGAGCATTCTTGAGAGAGCACAAGCCAGTCAAAACCAAACTGCTCCTCAAAAAAGAAACCAGAACCAGAATCAGAATTTGAGAAGGAACCAACCTCCAAACAGACCTAGGGAAGATGATCAATAGATCACTCCTCCCTTTCATCAAAACTATGTAAGTGAGGTTGAGGAAATAGATGAGATAACAGAGGAAGATGATATCAACATGTTGGGGGTAGATAATGATGACTTTGAAATCCATTATGATAGAAAACAAGGTCTTCATACACCTTATGATGAAAAAAGAGATGATGATGAAAGTTATTATCAAGAAATGGAAAATATCATCATAGCGTCTTAAAGAGAATATGACCTTAGAAGCAAAACTAGTCATCAAACTCCCAACTCCAAAACCTCTGACAAATATTCACAAAATAGCACTCCAACCAAGCCTAAATTTGTCAAATAGAAGGAGAAAATAGTGGCTGTTAATTCTGATAAAGGTAAAGAGAAAGGCACTTAAAATAAATGAAAAACAGAGTGCAGACATTAGTAGTACCAACACTTCAGCTAGTACTCCTGTTAAAAACATTTTGTCAAATGTAAATAGAACAAATCAACAAGCTGATGTTGCTGATAGACTAGTAGCTAGTAAGACTGAGACAAGTTCTTCAAAGAACCAAATTCCTTTCAGCCTAGAGCAGGAAATCTCAAAGATCAAAATCTTTGTTCCCCTGACTGAGTTAGCTGCCCAGGATGTATATAGGATCCAAATTTTGAAGGCTTTAAATATTGAGGATAATAATGACACAATCAATCTTAATGATGACCAACCAGAGCTCATTTTTGGTCCTAAGATTGAAGGTAAGTATCAAGAGGGACCCGTGCCTCCCTTTTATGTAAGTTTAAATGTTCATGACAAAATTTTGCACAACACTATGCATGATTCCAGGGATTCTCATAATTTAATGCCTAAGGCTATGATGGAGAGCCTAGGCCTTGAAATCACTAGACCTTACAAAGAATTTTAATCCTTTGACTCAAGCAAAGTAAAGTGTTTAGGATTAATCAAAGACCTCTGCGTTAACTTAACCCAAATTCCAGCCAAATGCTTAGTAATGGATATTGTTGTGGCTGATGTGCCCCCAAAGTATGGAATGTTATTATCTAAGTCCTGGGGAGCTAAGTTACAAGGGACTATGCAAATGGACATGACCTATGCGACTATCCCTGTTTTCAATCAGACTAGAAGACTTTACAGGGAGTCTCATATGAAATACACAGTTACAAGTCAAGACAGACCACATAACTCTCCCCTTTTTTCTGTAAACACAGGCCTAGATTCATTTATCCTTTTCAATGATGAAACTTTCAGTGAACAAGTGAAATTGTCTGATTTAATGACAGATAGAGACGAGGAAGAAGATAATGTAGGAGTGTCAGAATAGTTTGCTAAACCTGTAAAATCTAGCAAACCAAACACAGGTCTTGAGCTACAAATCACGTGTCCTTTGCTTTTAAACATTGAGAGTCAAGAAAGCAGTCCTCAACCCAATAAAAAACCTGAGGAAATGAAATGAATTCAACTAAGTGACGATACTCAATAACAATCAGAAAGCACAGTAGTTGAAGAGGGAAATCACAAAACAGATGAAACCGAAAATAATCCTCTATGGAGTATGTATTTTGATGGGTCTTGCACTGAGACCAATGCTGGTGCAGGTGTCTGGATCTGCAACACTGAAAACAACCACACATAAAGCATTTCCTACAAATTAAACTTTCAGTGTTCTAACAACATAGCGGAATATGAATCCCTTCTCCTAGGCTTACATTTGTTGAAGAAGTTAGGAGCCGAAAGAATCAATGTGTATGGGGATTCAGAATTAGTCATTAGGCAAGTCAATGGGGAGTATAACACAAATCATCCTAGACTTAGGGCCTATCAAAATGATTTCATGGACCTTTTAAAAAATTTTGAAGAGTCCAAGCTAATTTTTGTCCCAAGAAGAAGAAATATTGCGGCCCACAATTTAGCCTTTGAAGCTAGAACATTCTTAACTCCATATGAAACAAAAGACTGCACAACTCAAACAAAATTTAGGCCAGCTGTGCCTGATAACGAAAAATACTGGCAAGTGTTCAATGGGGATAAACAAATAGAAGACTTCATGCAATTCATAAATGAATTCGAACTACACAGTTCAGACTCAGATTATGATATAGACTGCAGTGAAGAAAATTTTCTTGGTAAAGAAGAACTGTCTCCTGAATTTGTTAATATTAATCTAATGTCAAGAAAAATTGAAAATAAAATAGAGTTGACTGCAGAATTAGAAACGGAAGAGTTAGAAACCCTACAGTCCAAAGATGAAATTTTTCCTAAGGGTCTGGCACCTTTGGAAGAGTTGTTTGATTTTAACGATGTGGCCAAGAAGCCAAAACTGGAACCTGTAGAGACTGAAGTGGAAGAGTGCAATATAGGTAGTGAGCTTAAACCGAAAATGATCAAACTGTTTAAAACTTTACTAGCTCACATTAAACTCAAATACATACAGCTGTTTAAAGAGTTTTCTGATGTTTTTGCATGGAGTTATGAAGATCTTAAATCCTATGACACTAAAATAATACAGCACAAAATCCCTCTCAAGGAAAACCAAAAACCATTCAAATAGAAACTGCATAGAATAAACCCTGTACAACTCCCTTTGGTTGAGAAGGAGATTAAAAAGATGTATGAAGCTGGTATTATTTTCCCTATTAGATATCTCGAGTGGGTGTCTAATCTAGTGTCAGTTAGGAAGAAAACTAGAGAAATCAGGCTTTGTATAGACTTTAGAGACTTAAACAAAGCTTCACCAAAAGACAGCTACCCTTTACCTAAGATGGATCATATTTTACAAAGGGTGGTAGGGTCTAGAAGAATTTATTTGCTTGACGGCTACTCAGGGTACAATTAGATCTTAGTTCATCCTACTAATCAGTTAAATACAGCCTCTACTACACCATGGGGCACTTTCATGTATGTGAAAATGCCCTTTGGTCTAATGAATGTTGGAGCAACTTTTCAAAGAGCCATGGACATAGCGTTCTCGGAAGAACTAGGCTTCTTCATCATTATATACCTTGATGATGTCACCGTGTTTTCCAAAACAGATGAAGAGCACTTAAAACACTTAAGAAAAGTTTTTGAGAAATGCAGAAAGTTTGGGATATCTTTAAACCCTAAGAAGACACTATTTGGGCTCCAAGAAGGTAAACTTCTTGGGCACATTATTTCAGAAGAGGGTATTAAGATAGATCCAAAAAGGATTGAAGCCATATTGCAAATTTCTCATCCTCGAAACATCAAAGAGTTGCAGGCTTTCATTGGAAAGATTAACTTTTTGAGAAGGTTCATCCCCAACTTGGCTGAGCTCCTTAGAGATATAACAAACATGTTGAAAAAGGAGCAAGGGGTAAAGTGGACCTTGCAAGCAACGAAGTCCTTTGAGCTAGTGAAACAAGCGTTAACCAAAACACCGGTTCTAATAAGTCCTGATTTTTCAAAAGATTTTTATATTTTTTCGTTTCCATCAGAACATACAATAGCTGCTGTCCTTTTACAGAAAAATCCACAAGGACAAGAGCAGCCTATTGCATTCTTTAGCAAGGCATTGAGGGATGCCCCTCTGAAGTATAAAATTATGGAGAAGCAAGCTTTTGCTTTGGTTAAAGCGTTGAAAGACTTCAGAGTATACATCTTGCACTCACACATCATTGCCTTTGTCCCAAATTCAGTTGTGAAAGACATTCTAACGCAGGACCTAGATGGTAAGAGAGTTAAGTGGATTGTTGTTATCCTTGAATATGATTTAGAGATAAAACCCACTAAGCTGATCAAAGGCCAAGGTCTAGCTAGATTTATGGCTGAATCAAATTTTGAGGTTCTTGATATAAATATGATTAATGCTTTAGATGACCAAGAGGAAATCTCAACTCCCATTGTTGAAGACCATTTTATGAATTCCTCTTGGTATGCTGATATTATTTATGTTTTGCTTAATTTAAGTACACCTCCTGGTTTGACAAAAAAAAAGGCAAGGTTCCTAAAGTTAAAAGCTGTAAACTATTGCATTATAGATAGATGTCTTTATTGGAAAAATGCAAGTGGTGTATTGCTTAAATGTTTGCCTGAGTCTGATGCAGAGAAGGTTAAGCACAAGTTCCATGAAGGAGAGTGTGGAGGTCATCTGTACTGGAAGACAACAACCAACAAAATTTTGAGGGCTGGTTTCTATTAGCCTACTCTCTTTCCTGATATACACAAGATGATCGTTGCCTATCATAAATGTCAAGTTTTTGAAGGCAAAAGAAAACTACTACCCCTACCTCTGCATCCAATCACCGTTGAAGCCCCTTTTCAACAGTGGGGACTTGACTTCATAGGAGAAATCCATCCACCATATTCTGCTCAGCATAGATGGATTTTCACTGCCACAGACTATTTCACTAAGTGGATAGAAGCCATACCTTGTAGGCAGGCCAATGATTCTATTATTATAAAATTCATGGAGACTAAAATTCTCTCCAGATTTGGCTGTCCTACAAAGATCATCACTGATAATGCAGCAGCATTTGGATCAAAGAAGATGGTTGAATTCTGTCACAAATATCGGATAACATTGGGGCATTCCACGGCCTATTACCCCCAAGGTAATGAACTTGCCAAATCCTCAAACAAGAGTTTAGTGAACATAATCAAGAAACTGTTGGAGGACAACAAAAATTCTTGGCACACAAAGCTAGTTCATGCACTTTGGGCTGACAGATTGACTTTGAAGAAATCTATTGGTATGTCACCTTTTGAGCTTCTGTATGGTACTGATGAAATATTTCCAACCAGCCTTGGTGTACCAGTGATGAAGTTGATTCAAGAGTTGAAAACTGAAGATAATGACATGATCACAAGAATAAATCAGACCATTCATCTTCAGCAAACCAGAGAGGAGGTTTATAACAAAGCATTGCAAAAGCAGGACAGCATTAAAAAGCTTTTTGATAGAAGAACAAAGGCCAGCAATTTCAATATTGGGGACAAAGTTTTGAAGTGGGACTCAAGGAGGGAAGACAAGGGCAAGCATGGAAAATTCAGCAACTTATGGCTTGGCCCTGACTCTATCCATTCAGCTGCTGGTAATAATGCCTATTTCTTGCAAGATTTGAATGGAGCAGAATTGTTTGGGGGTCCTGTCAATGGCAGGATGCTTAAGCATTACTTCTCTTGATACCTTTCATGTTCTGAAAGCATTTTTATATTTTTCTCATTGTAAATACTTCACCCATCATTGCATTCAAAGTTATGAAAATCAAAAATACAAAAACAAAGAAAGAAATAAAAGAGGGCAGATTGTGAAAATAAGAAAGATATAGCCCCATACCAAGAAAGAGAAACAAATCTGAAAGTGTGCAAGCTTAAGTGCCACTCCCGAAAAACACACTCCTAGTTAGTCAAACAGCCTAATCTTGACTAATTAGCTTTAAATTTCTACTGATAGAATAGTGAATTCGATTTTCCAAACTGTTTAATCTTGGCTTATCAGTAGATAGTTTAGGATAGAAATTAAAGGTTCAAACATGCTCAAAATCTGAACCTAAGTTTCCAAAGGGAATGACTCAAATCTATTTCAAATTCTGAGTCAAGAAAGATGTAAATCTGGTTCCAATTAGCTCAAAATCTGAACTAATTAACAAAGGAAAGACAGCTCAAAACAAGAGTCAAAACATAGCTGTAGAAGAGATGAAGGAAATGCTTTGAAATTTCAGATCCTGAGCCTTCCATTTTGTTTAAATTTTCTATAAAATATCTATGTGCAGCTTGTTTTTATGCCATAGATCAGCATCAAGTTGGACTATTCAATCCTGACTTTTATTCTTTTAAATTTCTGTTGTAGAATTTAGAGAATAAAAATCTGTTAGACTGTTTAATCCTAACAGATTAGTAGATTAGGTAGAGAATCATGAGGGCTCAACTGTTTAATCTGAGTCCATGGAGAAATAAGAAGTAGAAATAGATTAGATTTCCTACTTTCAAAAGAATAAAAATGTTGTAAAAGAGTTTTCCAATCCAAGTTCACTCTAAAGAAGAAAAAATGTTAGATCTGTAGGGTTGGGTAGGTAGAAATCTTGTTGTTGAAAGATCCATTGTTTTTATGACTGCTAATATGTTTTCAGAGCAAAAGAAAATCATCCCAGCAAAGGAAGGGGAGCCCAATGGATAACGCACTAATCAGCCTCCCAGAGAATGCAAGTCTGAAGTTCTTGATGCCTTCAAGAACGCACCATCCCCAAGTGGAGCCACTATTAGCCACCTATGAAATTTGTTATACCAAAAGGTGGCTAAATCATTTTTGGAGCCTTCAAGGAACAAATTTTATTGCAAAAAGTGTTGGCTCTTGAAGACTCATAAAGGCCTCATGCCTCTGTCCAAAACCTTCCATACTGTGCCCATTTTACACTCTGGAGTTCTGTTGATTTCATGAGAAGAAACTACTGCAAAAAATCACCTTTTTCCCTTTCCTCACTTGAAAAACTAACCTCCATTTTGCTCCCTTTTATTCCCCATTAAAATCCTCATTTTCATTTTTTTTCCCCCTTTCCCCTTCATCAAGGCCCCTTTGATAAGGTTTAAGGCTCTTTATTTGCCTTATCGAAACCCTCAAAACCCTTTGAAAACTATCGAAGATTTGTAAAAAACCCAAATTTTATTACAGACTTAAGCCCCCTTGGGCTAAGTCCAAACCACTTCCCCATCATGCGACTTGGTGCTAGAACCAAGCGCTAAACCCATATGGTGCTTATCGGTGTTAGAAATTTTGGCGAGTGCATATGTTTTGTTACATAAAACCCCCCGATGCGATCAACTCCTTTTGTTATAACTCCAGATCTCATGCTTCCTTTGTGAAAAACCACGAGTTATAGTCCCAATTGCTTATCGCATCAGAAACTTTCGATGGTGCGTAAGTCTTTTGTTACATATAAACCCTGATGCCGATTAGCCCTGTATATCATAGCCCCTGATCATATTTCACTCCATATAGACCATGGCCCCGCAGACAGGTGCCAAGCCATATTATAAATATATATTCTGCCTCAAAGCCATTAAACCTTTGTTTTTATTAATTTTTTGTGTTTTTGCAGGGTATGAAAAAATTTTCGCTGGTGCAAAGCTTAAATCTCTCTTTGCTGTCGATCTAATTCGCAGATCAATGGCCCACAGATCAATCACCCTGGTGGTCCCCGTGGTCAATCACTGTACAAAACTAGTTGTTTTCATCGCACCGGTTTTGTGGTGTGAGCGGTATTTCCAATTTCAGCGAAATCAATGCCACAGGCCAACACGTGGCCTTGAGCGGTTTGGAGATACCCCCTCATCGCGCATTAAAAATCGACTGTGGGCTCAGCGCGATATTGATGTGCACCGTCTGATCTGAGACAGGCTCATCGGACGGTGATCGCACTCAAAAGAAGCTCCAGGTATAAACTGAGGTACGACGCATTCATTAAAACATCTTCGCCATCGATCTGATCTACAGATCGATGGCCCAAGATCAGTCGCTCTAGTCCCCGCAGCCATGACAGCAATAAGCGGTCCCATAGAACCAATGGTCCCAAACACCTAGTCAGCATCCACGCGAAATCAACGGATTGGAGCAGGTTTTCATTGTTTCCTTGCATAGTCAGCAAATCTGGACCTGGGGAGCATTATAAAGCATATTTGAAAGAAATTTTAGGTCACACTCACCTCGACGTCAGCAGGCCCCAAAATCGACCCGATAAGCTCCATAAGGCGGATTTCATAAAAATTTCGGGTCGCAAATGCCCTTACGTCGGCAAACACCTTTTGTGACCCGAAATGGTTATACATCCTGGTTTTATCAAATTTTGAAGTCTGGCCATGTTATTTAATAAAGGGTTATTATTTGGTTTTTCCATTATATAGTGAAAAAAGGTCGAAGGCTGGGGTTTAACTCTCATGCCTTCAATTATTTAAAAAAAGAGCCATCTATGGTTCAAAATTTCCGTGCCTTGCTAATACTCCAAAGGCACTGATGCCTCACGACCCCTGCGCAACACTGCACACCAACGAAACACAATAAATGAATAAAAAATCAAAGGGTATCAGTTTCAAAGGCAGAACGCACCAGAATGGAAGATTGAAGACAAATTCATGAGGATTACGGCTAAGACTAATTATCAAAAGCCTAATCCTCCCAATTAAGACACAGTTAGAAGGAAAACAAAGTGTTTTATCAGACAGAAGGCCTCCACTACCACATCCGAGGCAAATTGATTCCTCCCAGCTACCATGGTGCCACTTGTGCCTCAAAGCGTTCAAACAGAGGCCGAAGTTATTGATCAAGATCAGACATTCACCACAGCGCATCCAGAAAGTTAATTCTACAAATGAAATTAATCACAAAATATTAGCAGAATTAATTTAACATAACAGAGAGCCTCAAAAGTAAAAAAGAGCTCCCACCAAGCTTAAATCTTAATGTAAATTATTTAATACAAAGGACACCTATGTAAGCTTCTTCATTGAGCCCCCCAAAGGCCTAGAAGCCATTAAGTCTGTATTAGTTATGTTTGGAGATCTTTTATGAGATCTCACCTCCTCATTCTTCTATAAATACTACTGGAGAAGATGAGAGTGGGGTTGGTTGAGTTGGTTGCTGAACTTTGTAATGTAATTGAGCTTGAGACTTCTACCTGTAAATAGTGTTCACTGGCTCTTGGAGCTCTGTTTGTGACAGATAAGTTAGTCTGGGAAGTATAGATGATTTCTAAACTAAAGCACTGGACTTAAACCTGTAACTGGTTTGGAGCATCAATACAAGCTGATTTATGGGATCCTGGTCTATGTTGACGGTGATGTTATTTCTTATTGTGAACTATTGTTCTATTTCTGTTTTCACTGTGTTCATTTTTTCTTATAAGGAACATCATGCATAGAGTTAGGACCTACTGTATATCAGTACCCTTCTCTGACTGAAAATCTTTATCTGAATGTTTTCTTCCAATTTGTGTTATTTAGGAATGATCTAATTCAGTTCAAGCATAGGAATGCTGGCATTCCCTCGTCCTACTGTCTGAGCTAGTTTTTATTCTTAAATGTTATTTTCAGTATATGATAAGTAGAGATGAACTAAGGAAGATATGGTGTGCCCTGGTCCTAGTTTTATCCCAAAATACTGTCTGAAAGTTTCTCTTGGAATGTGTTAAAAGCTGTCTAGTTTAAAAGTACTTACCGGATCTTAGGCCATTCTGTGTTATCTTTGTGTTTGTCTAAAGCAACCAAGTAAAGCAGATCTAGGAGAGGATTTGTGGTGAGCCCGACCTGCTAGTTTCTACTCCAACATTTACCTTCAAGTTTCCCTCTGTTTTTATTATGTTTTCTATTGAAAGTGGATCAAAGGCTGGCTAGTTTCAAAGTACTTACCAAATCCTGGATTTCTTTAATTTCTTTCTTAAGCGTTTGTCAAAGGCTGGCTAGTTTCAAAGTACTTACCAGATCCTAGGCTACACTTTGTCCTTCATTTGTTTAATTCCCCTTATTTTTGTATCATTTCATTCCATAAATCAAACTTTAAAAGAGATCCTTAGACATAGATGACTTTCCCTATGGACCACTCTTGCCCCTTTTTGTTTCAATTAAACCCTATTATGACTCCATAGCCCAATGGACTAAAACCTGCAATTTTCTATCTTTTTGGCCGAAGCTTGTTCTATTCTTCTTGCAACTTCACACCTTTGAAACTCTTTGCACTTATAACTTTCCACCTCAAACAGTAATCATGCTCAACCATCCAAAAAACAAAACAAACCCTCAGCCTTCATAACTAGCCTAATATCATTACCCAAAACTCCAAAGACAAATCCATCTTTGCACTTACTGGAGAGATCCCTCTCTGGATTTAGGAGGGCTAGATCCTAGAATGCCAAAGTGGTTGAAACGATGTTGTTTCTTTGATCAGACTTTTCCAATCTTGCTGATTATAGATTCCTAACAGACGTGCCTTTCCATCTTCCGTTGATTCATATGATCCAATATGATTCCATTTTCTTTCCTTGTTGGATGTATTTTGGTCATCAACACTTTGGCTGTTTTTCTTCCCTATCAATAAAGACAGTGAAATTTTTTTACATTATTAAACACTCATTTTATCATTAGTCCACTCTGCCTTGTCTTTACATTATTTTCCTTTACTTTATTACTAATATGAAGGGAAAATACATAAAAATACATGAAAAATCGTGGTAAATATGGGGTGAAATGTACCTTCTTATTAGCCCAACACCTGTGATAAAATCCATTGAAATATCCTCCCAAATTTGACTTGGAATGGATAAAGGTTGTGGAAGACCCAGGAGCTTAATTGTCTCAACTTTATTTTGCTAGCAAACCAAACAATCCGCCACAAACTTTTGAACGTCAGATTTAAAGCCTTCCCAAAAAAATTCTTTATTCACCCTGTGGTAAGTTTTTAAAAATCCTAAGTGTCCTCCTAAAGGAGAAGTGTGCAGTTCCAAAAGAATCTTTTGTTTTAGTTGGGAATTATTACAAATATATAAACGATATTTTTACCATAAAGAATCATTTTTCCAACTAAATCTATCATATGTACTAGGATCTTACTCCAAATTTTGAATGAGTTTCGATACTTCTTCATCCTTCTTGCATTCATCCTTTGCTTCGATTATCCAATTTGGCTGGATAATAGAAATGGAACAAAGCAATGCTTCCACCTCATCATTATTTCTTGAGATTTCATTTTCAACAACATTTAGCTTCCCTTTTTTTTATATTATTTCAAAATCAAAACCCAACATCTTTGTGACCCAATTTTTCTTCTCTTTTGAAGATATTCTTTGTTCCAAAAAGTGTTTAAGACTATCATGATCAGTTTTTACCTTGAAGTATCTTCCCATTAGGTAAGGTCATCATTTCTTTAGTGCATGTAGTATTTCTAACATTTCCTTCTCATAAATAGCTCTTTGTAAATACTTTCCTTTGATTGGATGACTTTCAAAAGCAATGGGTCTTCCTTCTTGGATTAAAACAACACCAACTCTATTTCCTGAGGCATCACATTCCACAATAAAGGTGTTTGTGAAGTCTAGCGTTGGTAAGACTGATGCTAGGCACATTGCCTCTTTAGTATGTTCAAAGGCCTTAGTTTCTTCAAGAGTCGATGAAAATGAATCTTTCTTTAATAATGTTGTTAGAGGTGCTGCTATTCTCCCATAATTCTTAACAAACTTGCGATAATACCCTGCTAACCCGAGAAACCCTCCCAACTTTTTTATGGTTGTGGGGACTTTCCATCCCTTAATGGCTTTAATTTTGTTAGGGTCTACCTTAACACCCTTGTGATATATAGTATGAACCAGATATTCCACCTCTTATACTCCAAAGAAGCATTTGGATGTTTTTTTATATAATTGTTTCTCCTCCAATAGTTTGAGGACCCTATCAACATGTTGAACATGATCCTTCCAAGAACTGTTATAGATTAGTATATCATCAAAAAATACTAGCACAATTTTTCTAAGGAAGGGTTTGAAAATGGAATTCATCAACCCTTGAAATCTAGAAGGTGCATTGGTAAGGCCAAAAGGCATGACCAAAAATTCATAATGACCCTCATGAGTTCGAAATGCTTTTTTCAAAATATCTTCAGTATTCATTCTAATTTGATGATATCTTGAACGAAGATCCAACTTGGTAAAATAAATTTCTCCATGTAATTAATCCAATAATTCATCAATCAGAGGAATGGGAAATTTATCTTTAACAGTGAGCTTATTGAGGTCCCTATAATCTGGACACATGCGCCATGATCCATCCTTCTTGTGTACCAATACGATTGGAGAAGAAAAAGATATTTCTGTAGGTTGAATTATACTAACCTCTAACAGTTTTGCAATCATATGTTAAATTTCAATCTTTTCGACATAAGGATATATATAAGGCCTAATGTTTGGAGGAACACTTCCTGGAATCAAATAAATAGCATGATTATGATCACGAATAGGTGGGAGTCCTTTGGGAGTTTCAAACACCTTGGAATGATTGTCAAAGACTTTTTGGAGATATGGAGAAATATATGATTTTGATGTTGGAACTTCTAGTGAGCATAATTGTGCAATTACGACTCGTTGTTATTTCTTCAAAATATTTTTCATGAAATTAGAGCTTATTGTCTTTTCCAGATTCCCTGTGATACCCCGTAATTCGACTTCCTTTCCTTCTGAAAAAATTTTCAAGAAAATTTCTTGAAAATTAAAAGCTACCGTCCCCAAAGATTGTAACCATTATACTCCTAGTACAACATCAACACCTCCCACTGGAATGGAAAGCATTGGAATATTCAATACATATTACCCCATGGTTAGCTTGATATTATGACGTTTTCTAGAGAAATTTATAGTTCCTCCATTTGCAACCATCACTTGACATTATGGTGTTGTGTATAGGAAACAATTCAATTCCTTGGCTACCTTACAATGAATAAAATTATGGGTACTACCTAAATCAATCAACACTATTACCTTTTTCTTATTGATATGTCCTTCTATCTTGAGATTTTGAGGAGTGGTAATTCTTGCCAATGCATTACACGATATGGTCAGACTCATTTCTTCTTCTTCTAGGGTTGGTTTGTGGTGTATATCCTCTTCTTTTGAAGTTTCTTTTTCATTCTCTTCCTCCTCTTCACAATATATGTAAAATAATTTATTCTCAACACACTTATGACCCTTAGTGTATTTTCTATCATAACTGTACAAAATCCCTTTTTCTCCTTTTTATTCCAATTGTTGTGGTGTCAACCTTATAGGTTGTGGAAGTCTAGGAGTAGCAACACTTCCTTATTTATAGATGTGAGTGGTAGGCTTCCTTGTCGCCATAATTTTGCATTCAATTTTTGTTTCCAACTTGAATGCATTCTCCAATGAATCAGGTTCCCAAATGCGAACCTCATGTTGGATGTTATACTTTAAAGTCCCTAAGAAGACATCAATCTTGTGTTCCTCTAGAATATCAGTTACCCTTGTATTCAATTTTTCGAAGTCCTCAATGTGATCCACCACTGAACCCGTTTGTTTGAGATTTATGATTTGGCTAAAAAAGGTGTTTCTCTTTGTATCTCATAATGTGTTATCAGTTCCCGCGTAAAATTGACCCGGTGACAATTTTTTTACGAGAGCAAAGCCATTGATACCATACAAATGTATTTTTTTCTAAATATAAAGTTTAAATGCATAACTTTTGTGTGTTTTTCACATTATTGACATCAAAATATTGCTCCATCTGTGGTATCCATGTTACGGGATCCTTTCCATCAAAATTCCTCATATCGATCTTTGGAATATGGTGGGTCTTCCATCAAACATTAGATTTTATGAAATCACTATTAACATTTATTTTTTTCTCGTTGTGAGTTTCCTCTACTATCTTTTCACCATTAGGAAATATTTCTTGTATCAATTTTGTCAAACCTTCCATGTCTGCTTTTAGATCATTATTCATGTTTTCCATTTTTTCATTGATCTTAGCTTCCATGTCATCCATATTAGCTTCCATGCCATCCACCTTAGCTTCGATTCCATTCTTCAAACCATCCATCTTAGCTTCCGCACCTTTCTTCAAAACTTTCATTTCATTTTTTGTTTCTCTTTGTGAGAGAAAAATTTGGTGCACTTTCTCTTGTAATTTTGATATGTAATGTTGCACTTCTTCGTCTTCATGAGTCATAGTAGAGCCTTCCGAGTGATTAATGGGTTTTGAATTCTTTTTAGGGTCCCTTTTAAAACCCAATACTGATATTTATTGTACAATATTCCCTTGGAATGAATTCAAACTAGTTTTTCAAACAAGACTTATGCAATTCGAAAAAAAATACACACCTTTTTCTTGCTTTTGAGGAGCTCAATATTGAAACTAAATTATATTTGTGATTTCGGATCTTAAATATCTGAAATTTGGTCCTGTAGTATCCCTCTGAATATTTTTTCGAATGCCATGGGTCTGACCTAATTTGATTCTTCAAGGCAAAGTTATGCCCAACCTCCCACAATGACTTAATTTTGTACTAGTTTAGTAGAGCGAACTTGTACGACGTTCCACCTGTCACTGTTTCCTCCCTCTTCTCTAAAATTGATACACAGGAAACTACATTCCGTGTACTTATTGCCACTTTTAACATAATTCCAATCTGATGCTCAAAGAGAGATTTGTGACAATTTTCCCACAGTCACCTCTTTGAGATGAAATTTGGGAGCCTAAACAAACCCTAACTTCTATAGATCATATCTCAGAAAATATTGTGAACCAAGATCTAAAGTTTTTACGCGACGTTCCTAAGGATTTAGGATTCGTGTGATAAAATTTTTAGCTTCTAAACCTTGATAGAAACAAAATTATAGCGAAAATTCCTCGATGACCTATTTGGAGCAGCGAAACCCTAGAATCCAAAGCTTTGATACAAAATGGTATGAAACCAACTCCAAAAATAGAAGAAAAGAGATATCAATGCCTTAGAAATAAGCCACTTCGAGGGGGGAACCTCCTTTAAATTACATAAATGAACAATTCTTGGATGATACAAATGAAAAAACCTCCTTCTATATATAGGAGTCCATGGGGTCACAATATAATCCTAGCCGGCCTAACAATAATAATGTAAGGGCACAATAATAACAATATTGGGGTTACAGGGGTACAAAAATAACAATATGGGGGCTACACTAACAAAAATAAGGGACTATGCTAGTAATATAGGGACCTTGAAAGGTCACATGTTGCATGCAAGGAGGAAATTGAAGGAAAATAGAGGAAAATGAAAAAATTAGAGCCCTCATTGATAAAAAGGCTTATAAGGATTAGTTGGTAGAGTTTTTTCAGTTGAGCCTTTTGTCAATTTTATGTTAGAATTTATTTGAGGGAGGAGGAAAGAAAGAATACGAGAAAGAAATAAAGGAAGGAAGGAAAATAAAGGAAAGGAAAGGAAAATCAAGGAAAGGAAAGGAAAATAAAAGACATACAAGGAAAGAAAAGGAAGGAAAGGATCAAGAAAATTCAATGGGAATACTTGCATGTATTAGGTTTCATGCTTGTTTTCCTAGTTGGTTTTGACATGGATGGTATGTGCATGTTGGTATTTGGTTATTTTGTTGTCTTTGGCATGGATTTGTCCTAGTTTGGAAAATGCATTTTTAGCCTAGCCTTGCCATTTATGGATAGCCGTGGCGTGATGAGATTGTCCTTGGTTTTAAGCATTGGATTAATAGATGGTTCTAGAATCTGGGGTGAGGTGGTCTCACAAAAATTACTAAAGGAATAGGAATATGTTAACCAGTAATGGAGGGATACAAGGTAAATCATGTGGGTGGAGACAGGAAAATTCCTCATGGATGGTGAAGCAATTCTGAGGCATCCAAGCTCGGTTTGGTTTTTTTATCTTGACATCGGTTTGTTGAGATTTTTTGTATTTTGGGTAGCATTAGTTGTGCTCTAGGTCCCAAATTTTGAGGAAGGACTAGAGTTCACCTGATCTACAAGACTCAGAAATGGATTTGGGAAATTTCATCTCATTTAGGAGATATTAAATTAATTAATTATTTTAATGTATTTCCTAAGTTAAAACTTAGGAAAATAAAATAATTAAAGTGAATTTAATTAAACATGTGATGAAATTGTCTTAAGTCACACAGATCAAGGTTTATTTTAATCTTAGCCATTGATTAAATATTTAATCTTGGTCATTAATTTTTCAATGAGAAAAGTATAAAGGAAAGGCTTGGGGTCATTTGTAAGACAGAGAGGTAGAGCGCTAAAGCTAAGCTGAGATTCTAGGGCGGGGTTGCTAAGAATTCTCAAGTGTTTCAGTTGTAGAGAGGGGAATTTAGACCAAGGGGATGATCTAATCCTGGGGTCTATAATACAGAAGAAGCAGAGAAGAGATCAGGAAAGACAACGCAGAGGAAGGAAGAAACAACAACAGCAGTAGCAGACGGCAATAGCAGATGGCAACATCGGCAGCAAGGATAGCGTGCTTTTTAGAAAACCCTTCAGGGGTTATGCAGAGACCCTTAGGGGCAATGTAGTGACTGTGTCACCCAGTCTGGTGTAACGTAGTCCCTTCTAGTGACAATTCTAAGCATTTGGAGGCCTTCAGAGGCTGACACAGTGTCTTTCAGGGGCAGATATGGGGTTTCTAGGCCTAGATCTGGCTGATTTATGTAAGTCCAGCTTGAGGGTGTGGATTAATCAATATTGTTGGTCTTAGATCAGCCAGGTTTTGCAGATCTAGATTTTTATCTGTAGGGTTTTCCAGATCTGGAACCTAGAGTTGTGTATTCAGAAATATTCTTAATAATAGAGCCCTCCAATAGCTAGAGACTAGTTTTCCCACATTGGGTTTTTCTGGGAACATTTTTTCCAGAAATAACTCTGTCACTTTTCTTATGTGTTCATGTGATTATTCTAGATATGAATTGGTATAGATCTATTATTTTTTTTTCTTTGATGTTAACTTGAATTTATTTAGTTGATAACTTGTATAAGTAGGAGAATCTTAACCGAATTAACGAAAATAATTTCTGCATAAGAATTAAGATTCAGAAATTTCTACATTGTATCAGAGCAATTGTAGATCTAGAAGGGTCACCAGCTAAAGCATCTGAAGGATCTAGCTATAGAAAGCAGCTGGAAAGGCAGATGGAAAGGCAATAGAAAAGCAGATCTAAAGGGAAAACACAGTTTTTAGGAGGAGATTCATGCAGAGGGAAGGGTGACATTGTCCAACACTGCTTCCTAGCAAGCCCACGTAATTACTGCGCAGAGGCAACTCAAAAAAAATGCTAGTTAGGTATGAAGCTAGCCAGTGTGATTCAAATCTGAATCTTTCAGATCCAAAAAAATTCTGCAAAAAAATTGCAGAAATTCAGAAGAGCTGGTGGGGTTAAACTTCTAAATTTTTCATATTTTTAACCTTAGCACAAGTGACAAAGTTTGGGAAGATATCATCTTCTCAGAGAGTTTCTTGCCAAAGGAAACTTGCAGTTTAGTCAAAGGATCAAAGAAGAAGCTGCATCATAGTTGATTTGGTAGATTTCCAAGGAGGAAAATCAAGTGTCAGAGGGAGAAGAGGGTTCCCAGTTCAAAAAGGACCCTAGATCCAAGATCTCTATCATAGAGAAGAGGAGCTTTGACACATTCTGAGTAGATGGCTCCCCATGGACTGCGTGATCAGGATAGGCTAGAGGGCCTCCCAAACTTTTTGGTATGGAAAGCAAGGATCCTGATTGTCCTTGAGGCATGCGATCTAAGAGACCATGCAGAGCAGACCCTAGCCACACCAACAGATGTGGATCTCCTACGGAAGCATAGAGAAGCCACTGGGCATGCCAAGCAGCTGATAATATATAGTGTCAAGGATCATATTGTGCCACACATAGTTGAGAAGAGGAGAGATAATGAGATGTGGAAGGCCTTGACTTCCCTATATGAGGAAAAATCATTCCAAAGAAATATGTTGTTGGAGGCCCAAATGAGGTCATTCATGATGACCAAGGGAGAAGACATCGAGAATTTCCTCTTTAGATTGCAGTCAATCAGGGATCATCTCACTGCAACAGGTGAAACCGTAGATGATGCAGTGATAGTCAGGACTACCCTCAATGCAGTCATGAATGAGTGGGAAACATTTTTCCAAAGTATCTTGGGCAGAGCAAACCTCCCAGATTGGGACAGCTTGTGGTCGATCCTGCGGCAAGTAGAACTATGAAGGTTCACCAAGAAGCAACACAACCCTGCGTTGAGCAAGGTTAAGAAGGAAGAGGAGGAAGATGCATCCTTGGAATTAAAGAAGCAGAGGAAGAAGAAGAAGGATCTTTCTTTGATCAAGGGATTCCAGTGTGGGGAAATGAGACATTTTGCTAGCCATTGTCCAGAAAAGAAGAAGGAAAAGAAAACATCTTCTTCCAAAGCAGCGGTGGCAAATGATGGGTTAGGAGATGATGTATCCATGAGTGCTCATGAACCACGAAGGTGGGGTGACATGGACATGTAGAGGAGCTACATGGAAGTAAGGCAAGATCCTTGAGCAGCTCATCTCTTTGATCACAAGCGAGCTATGAAAACCTTAAGGGAGTAGCATGACAAGTGGAGCAGTGGGTACATAGATCACATATGAGGCAGAGACAGATCTGGAGGCTGGGAGGAGTAGCGCAGAGCATAGTAGCAGCATCATAGAAGAGTTAGGAGCGCAACGGCTGATGTGACCTCAGCATCATAGAACTAGTGCCCAAAATCATGTAATGCATAAGTGTGATGTACTGCTAGAGAACACACTTGATGCTAAGAGGGAGTGTTGATATTTTGTGTATTTGGGGTAGCATCAATTTTTCTCTCGATCCCAAATTTTGAGGAAGGACTAGAGTTCACCTGATCTACAAGACCGAGAAATGGTTTTGGGAAATTTCATCTCATTTAGGAGATATTAAATTAATTAATTAATTTTAGTGTATTTCCTAATTTAAAACTTAGGAAAATAAAATAATTAAAGTGAATTTAATTAAACATGTGATGAAGTTGTCTTAAGTCACACGGATCGAGCTTTCTTTCAATCTTAGCCACTAATTAAAGATTTAATCTTGGCCATTGATTTGTTAATGAGAAAAGTATAAAGGAAAGGCTTAGGGTCATTTTTAAGACATGTAGAGGTAGAGCACTGAAGCTAAGCTAAGATTCTAGGGTGGGGTTGCTAAGAATTCTCAAGTGTTTCAGTTGCAGAGAGGGGAATTTAGACCAAGGGGATGATCTGATCCCGAGGTATAGAATACACAAGAAGAAATGAATAGATCAAGAAAGACAGTGCAGAGGAAGGCAACAGTAGCAGCAACAGACGGTAGCAGCAACAGTAGCAGTAGAATGCAGCAGCAACAGTAGCAGATGGCAGTAACAGCAGAAGGCAGCAACAGCAGCAGCAGCAGCAGACGGTAGCAACAACAAGGACAATGTGATTTTCAATAAATCCTTCAGGGGTTACGCAGAGACCCTTAGGGGTAGCTTGGTGACTGCATCACCTAGTCTAGGGTAATGTAGTCCCTTCCAGTGATAGCAATGAGCATTTGGAGGCCTTTAGAGGCTAATGCAATGTCTTTCAGGGGAAGATTTGGGGTTTCTAGGCCTAGATCTGGCTGAGTTCTGTAAATCTCATTTGATGGTGTGGATCAGTCAGTATTCTTGGTCTTAGATCAGCCAGGTGCTGCAGATCTAGAGTTTTATCTATAGGGTTTTCCAGATCTGGAACCTAGAGTTGTGTATTTACAAATATTATTAATAATAGAGCCCTCCAACAACATGTTTATTTCGACTGATTTTCCCTCATATAGGGAAGTCAAGGCCTTCTACATCTCGTTAGATGTTCTGTTCTCAGCTATGTGTGGCACAATATGATCCTTGATATTGTCCATTATCAGCCGCTTGGCATGCCCAGCAACTTCTCTATTCTTCCGTAGGAGATCTGTATCTGTCGGTGTGGCTAGGGTCTGCTCTGCAAGGTCTCTTAGACCGTATGCCTCAAGGACAATCAGGATCCTTTCTTTCCACACCAAAAATTTTGAGAGGCCCTCTAGCCTATCCTAATCATGCACTCCATGAGGATCCATTTGCTCAGAATGTGTCGGAGCTCCTCTTCGCTATGCTAGAGATCTTGGATATAGGGTCCTTTTCGAACTGGGAACCATTTTCTCCCTCTAACACTTGATTTCCCTCCTTGGAAATCTACCAAATCAACTATGATTCAACTTCTTCTTTGATCCTTTGACCAAATTGCAAGTTTCCTTTGGCAAGAAACTCTCTAAGAAGCTGATCTCTTCCCAAAATTTGTCACTTGTGCTAAGGTTAAAAATTTGAAAACTTTAGAAGTTTAACCCCACCAGCTCTTCTGAATTTTTGCAACTTTTCTGCAGAAATTTTCTGGATCTAACAGATTTAGATCTGAATCACATTGGCTGGTTGTAGACCTAACCAGTGTTGTTTCTGAGCTGCCTCTGCGTAGTAATTTTATGGGCTTTCTAGGACATAGCATTGGATAGTGTCACCCTTCCCTCTATGTGAATCTCCTCCTGAAAATTGCGCTGTCCCTTCATATCTTCTTTTCTGTTGCCTTTCCAACTGCTTTCCGCAGCTAGATCCTTCAAATGCTTGAACTGGTGACCCTTCAAGATCTGCAATTGCTCTGATACCATGTAGAAATTTCTAAATCTTAATTCCTATGCAGAAATTATTTCTGTTAATCCATTTAAGCTTCTCCTACTTTTACAAGTTATCAACTGAATAAATTCAAGTTAACATGAAAGAAAAACACATAACATATCTCTACCAATTCAGATCTAGAATAATCACATGCGCACATAGACAAAGTAACACAGTTATTTCTGGACAAACTGTCCCCGGAAAAACCCAATGTGGGAAAACCGGTCTCTGGCTATTAGAGGGCTCTATTATTAAGAATATTTCTGAATACACAACTCTTGGTTCCAGATATGGAAAAACCTATAGAGAAAACTCTAGATCTGTAGCACATGACTGATCTAGATTTTTCTTTGTAGGGTTTTCCAGATCTAGAACCCAGAGTTTTGTATTTGGAAATATTCTTAATAATAGAGCCCTTTAGCAGCCAGAGACCGGTTTTTCCACATTGGGTTTTTCCGGGGATGGTTTGTCCAGAAATAATTGTGTCACTTTATCTATGTGTGCATGTGCTTATTCTACATATGAATTGGAAGAGATTTGTTATGTGTTTTGCTTTAATGTTAACTTGAATTTATTCAGTTGATAAATTGTATAAGTAGGAGAAGCTTAACCAGATTAACAGAAATAATTTTTGCATAAGAATTAAGATTTATAAATTTCTACACGGTTTAGGTGAGATCATGGTATGGTGAGGGTGGAGGTGGTTTAACCTCTAGATTCCCTTAGTTGTGTTTGGATTGGCTTATCCCATGAGACACCACATTCATGATTTGAATATTACACGAAGGTGATTGGATAAAATAAGTAATTGGTTAAGAAAATATATGGTCAAGTGTATTAGTGTCAGTTTTTGCATCTTTCCACCAGTGACCAAAATATATCTTTTCACATCATATTAGGGTTCCATTCTAAAAATTTTGTCATTCCATTAGGTCATCATGCAAAAATTTGGTCACTAGAGGTAGTCCTAGCTCAAAACCTCACTCTTTTAAAAAATTTCATTACTTGCTGGCTCATTTTATCACTTTTTTGAGTGTCCATCATTCACGAGTCTTTATCACCTTTTGAGTTATTTCACAATGAAGTTCATTCAGTTAGGGTTTCCATTAGGTATTAGGATTTTTAAGGTACATAAAACTATCATATTCATACATAAAAAAATACCAGCAAGTAAGATAGTTACAAAAAACACTTCTAATCACTCCTATTCCTTAAAATCATCATTTTTCCACAAGCCCTAACCTATCGCTACAATTTGACCTTTTCTAGACTAGGCTTGTGTTTTTCCCTTTTGGGCCTCTTCCCCTCACTCAATTCTTGAAATTCCACTTTCCCCTACTTCGTAACATCCCTCCCTACCTCCAAATATTTTGCTAAGAATTTAGAAGCCCCCTACCCCCTTTATTTCCCTTATTGCTATAAATTTCCCAACTCCCCTGTTTTGCCTACACTAAACCCTAAATTTACTCTCCCATTGAGCTATGGGTTTCTATGGAATCAAATAAATATGAGCAGAGGAGGCATAAGGGAGATAATATAAGCAAGTACGCAGCCATTCCAACTCATAAACATCATGTCTCCATCATTTTTCAAGAAATCATTCCAAGAGACAAATCATTTGCCACATATAGGGCCAATTTTGCTTCAAAGTATGTTTTCGACAAAACAGAGATGAAATTTACAAATGTGAGAGGGGAATTTGTCTATAATAGGCGAAGGAACCAAAACCTCCTTTATTTCTTACACAGGTATTATGATTTTGGAGGAATGCTAAAAATATGGTTTATACAGGAGAGTTGCTGCACTTATGGAGTGACCTTGGGAAAATAATTTTTTGTCCTAGCTAGAGTGTCCCAATGACTTGATTGATAAGTCAAATGATAAATATATATAGAGATATTTCAAATGAGCTATCTTGAGCTCAATTTGGAGTCTATAAAGGCCTCCAAAAGTTTCCTTGCAGATCACACTTCATTTTTGCACCCCCATTCTACAATTTTCGGCTAGTCTTGGGAGGATTTATTTTTAGGGGCTATACTTGATCATTTTCAGTACTCCATAGGTACATTGTGTAGCCAACAAAGATATATTTCCAATGAGCTATCATTATCTCGATTTGGAGTTCGGGAAGGCCTCTAAAAGTGGTCTGCAAGGAGGCATTGTGTTTTTGCAGAGGTGGGGTTGTGTTTTTCCTTAAGGCGTTGCGCTTTTGCCAGAAGGGCACTGTGATTCTCCTTGAGGTGCTGCTCTTTTTCCAGAAAGCAGCCATGGCGTCCAAGATTCCTTGCATGGGTTCCAATCATCAATCAAGTGTTTTCTTAGTCATTTAAAAGTAATTTTGACGTCATCAAACCCTCCTTTCAGTTCATGGCTTTGAATTTATGGTGCAAACCCACCTTAGTCACTATTTCATATTTTAAACAATGAAACCATAGCCTCCACCTTTTCAAGTCAATATTTTCTTCCCTAGACCCTATTTTACCTTCCCATACTCTAGAATCACTCCCCCTACCCCTACATCAACTTATTTCTAATTCCCAAGTCCCATTTCTTAAAACCCTAATCCTAGGATGCATTTTCCTAGGTAGCCACATTATATCCTTGTAATCAAATTCCCTACCTCATCTCCCTAAGTTTTCCTATCTCCCACCACTTCCCTATCCTCCCTAAATCCCTTCCCCAATTCCCTAAATTTTTCTACAGTAATCCCAACTCCCTAAACCTACTATCCTACCCCCTTTCCCTTCCCTTTCCCTGGGGTTTCAAAACAAGACAAGCATAATGAAGGAAAATAGAAACACCATGGATGAAGAGAGAAACACCATAGGAGAAGAGAAGAAGACCCAAAATAAAGGAGGGAGAATCTTAAGGTATGAAACTAGACAGGACAGGCTTTCCAATGAGCTATCCTGAGCTCAATTTGAACTTTAGGAAGGCCTCCAAAACTCACCTTGAAGTTGGCACTACGATTTTGCTTCAGGAATTGCACTTTGCCATATTATTTGATATTTTCCAGTTTTTGAAATTTTCTTAGCTTGTGATGGAATATTTGAATTTTTACTAATGTAATTCATGGATGTAAATTTAATAATTATGTTTTTAAGTTACCTAAAGGTAAATAAATTAGGTTTAAAAAAATCTTGATGAGATGTAATGAATCGGTTTCAAAAAAGTGAAGGATGAGTCAGTTTGTCTCTGTACACTCTAGGTATGAAGTTCAATTTTTGGTGGAATAGATCCTCAACTTAGGGATTCAACCCGCGAGGTTGTGAGAGGTTATTTTGAGGATATATCTTTCACTTCTTGATTCATTTCACAAGTTGGATGTTGTTGCATTGATCAAAGACTCTAGTGTAATCAATATTTGGCAGGAAATTAATGAAAGAGTTGCAGCTATTTCTTTGGGATACCCTTCGTATGGAAATTTAACATTGTTTCTTCTTTTGTTGCATATGTATGATGTTTTTTTACTCTCTATGATCCATTTAATTTCTATTATATTTTGATTTTTTAGTTGATAAGAATAATACATCTTCTATGCTCTGTTTCTAGAAAAAATTCATAGGTTGTCTCATTTGTTTAGTTTAGAAAGAATACATGCCTTGTCTTGCTCTTTCTAGATCCTCATCAGTCTGATTCATCTAACCCTGAAACCATAAAGTGTTGGCCTTCCTACCTACCTTTCCCCATTGAATGGATCACAATCCTAATCTTATTTTCCCTAACCTAGCCTCTTTGACATAATTCACCTATCCAGCAAACCAATTCAAACAAACAAAACCCTGTACTCATACCTAGCCTAAAATCCTAATTCATCCAGCCCTCTTGGTTGTGAATTTATGGAGAGAGCCCTCTCCGATTTGGTAGGGCTAGCTACCAAGCTAAAATATTGGTTTGTGCTTACCTCCATTTGGACTATTTCTCAGCCTTAGAGATCTGGTGGAGTGATAACATATTGGCGTCGTTTTCGGGGAAGAGAAAAGACAAATCTTCCTTGGGAAAGAACGACAAAGTTCAAATATGGTTGTTGATGGTGGAAACGATCACACACAAATAATTCTATGCATCATCCACCTGGTGACTCCAAATTAGTTTCAAAATCAAATCCAAAGACTCCACTAGAGGATGAACCTTGCAAATAAATATGAAAGGACAACATGGGAAGATCAGGTATTAAACTTGCACTTTCATTCAAGACATCATGTTCTTTATCATGAAATATTTATTCTCTTTTCCTGAGAATATCGTGAGATTTTTCCAGAATATATTATGTTTGAGAAAAGATTACAAACCTCCATTAGATTCCTTTCCTTTGAAGGTTGTAAATTCAAATTCCCCTTATGCCTTTGATCTTGGTCCAGACCATTTTTCTGAATCATATGATGACCATCTTCAAATTGCTGAGCCTTAAGATATCAAGACTGATTCTACAGCTTCTGTGCATACTCCTACACCTGGAAAACTCTAGATAGATACAAACCACTCATATTACCACCTATACTCCATGATTTCCCTGAAATTCATTACCTGTATCTACCAAGGTTTGATGGTGAGTGTGACAACATCACTGCTGAGACATATGAAATTTTTTGATAATTTGCTCAACCTTTTAGAAGTTTATGAAGAGGATGTAAGTATTAGGCCGTTTTCTCCTTATTTTCAAGGTAAAGTCAAGAGTTGGTTCAAAAACCTGCCTATTGTGAGCATCCCACATTTCCCGCAGTTTATCAAAGTTTTCCTCGACAAGTGAGTGGTCAAAGAAAACCCTTTCCTAATTCTAGACGAGTATGACTAGATGAAAAGACAGCTAGGGGAGATAGTACAACAATTTTCTTCCATATTCAACCAAGTTTATTGTTTGATACCTGCTAATATAAGACCTCCTCCCGGATCATCACTTTTACATTACCCGAATGCCTTTGATCCAGAAATGGAGTTTCAGCTGAGAGAAAGGAACATTGCAACACTTGAAGAGATGCAAAATAGTGTAGTAGATGTAGAGGCTAATATTTTTATCAGAAGGGAAAAGCTAAAGGAAGAATAGAGGGAGAAAATTTCAGAGAACCTAACATATTCAAAGGTAAATATCGACATTTTGGTAAGTACAATAGAGGTGATGATGCAAAAGATCACCATGAAATATGAAAGTTTCATTCAAGATCACCATGTCTCACTTATTTTAGAAGAAAAAGAAATTGTTGGCCTTAAAATTTTTCCTGTTAATCCCAGCTACCATAGATAAAAAATTAGATTTGTAGATCAATCCGAGGAGAAACAATGTGATAATCTAATGTGTATGTTTGATGAAATTATTCCTTTTGATGATTTTCCAAAGTTTTATCAGTATGAAAATGGTTATATTTTTCAAATTGAATCTAATTCCACAGAGTAATCAACAACTGGTTTCTGGGTGGAGGAAGTTCAGTTTTAGTAGCTCGAATGTAGTGATAAGCCAATGCATATCAGCTATGATCGTGAGGAGGAAAGTGCAGAAAAATTGGAAGTAAGTGAAGGATATTTTCCTCTTTGTTTTACTTTGTTCTAGTTCATCAGAGACAACTTTCATGCAGTTAGAAATCAATAGTCATTATGTTTTGATCTTGAAAATCAAGAAGGCAATGAAATCCTTGATCAAGTCTCCTCAACTCTATATTTGTAGCCATCGAGTTCCATTGAATTTCAAATTGTAGATGAAGGATTGGAAGCTGAAACATATGATCAAATGATGCAAGATGATTTTGTACCATTATTTTTTGAAGCATTTCATTTTTTAAAGGAAAATTTTCATAATTTATCTAAAGAAAAGGATGAGCAGCTTGTAGAAAGTCATGCAGCCTCATTAGAACCAATGGAAAATAGGTTGCAAAAATATTTTCAAGTTTTTCATGACCCTATAGCTGATGTGTTGGATAATATCTGCAGTAAAATTCCTTCTCCATTAGCTAACTATGAGCCTAAAAAGAGTGTTTATATAAACTTGATCCGACAAAAATTTTGTTTGTCATTTTTAGCAAGAGTCTCATTACAAATCTCATTCGAGCATTTTCAATCATATTAGGAAAGTAAGGGTAAAGATGAAAGTTAATATTCAATTTATGAAGACTGCCTAGAATATAACGATAATGTATTAGATGGGTTGGAAATTAATATGTATTCCTATGAATATCATTTTGCAGCATTCTTGAGGTCAACTAGTAGGTTCAAGCTTTGCAATTTCACTAAGATTCAATTCGTTGACAAGTTTTCATGGGATTTTCATTTCAGTAGCTCTCTCTTCTTGCTCATAAGCAAGCACTTCTAGAGAATTCAACTAGCAGCCAGAATGCTTACATGTTTTCATTGGTTGTTCTATTTCACTTGATAAGGTGATGAATGGATCAGTTAGAGTAGGTTTTGTTGAAAAATATCAATTATGAGCATATTTTTCAGTTCATCTTGAGTGAGCCTTGAGTTAGTACTCTTGAGTCAGTTTATTGAGTCAATTTTTTAGTATTCATTTAGTCTTTAGCTTTTGAATCCATGCCAAATGCATAGGCACTTCGTCTACGGTGTTCTTGGCACCTCCAAGGAGCTACCATCACCAGCTGGAGCCAATGTTAGCATCATTTTTGCATCCTACCACCAACGATCAAAATATCTCTTTTCACATCATATTAGGGTTCCATTCTGAAATTTTTGTCATTTGATTAGGTCATCATGCAAAAATTTGGTCACTGGAGGTAGTCCTAGCTCAAAACCTCACTCTTTTAAAAAATTTCATTACTTGTTGGCTCATTTCATCACTTTTCTGAGTGTCCATAATTCATGATTCTTTATCACCTTTTCGGTCATTTCACCATGAAGTTCATTCAGTTAGGGTTTCCATTAAGTCTTAGGGTTTTTAAGGTACATCAAACTACCATATGCATACATAAAATACCAGCAAGTAAGAGAGTGAAAATAAACACAAAACACTTCTCATCACTCCTATTCCTCAAAATCATAAATTTTCCACAAGCCCTAGCCTATCGCTACAATTTGAAATTTTCTAGACTAGGCCTGTGTTTTTCCCTTTTGGACGTCTTCCCCTCACTCAATCCTTGTAATTCCACTTTCCCCTCACTCAATCATAATTCCATTGTGTAGCCAATAGAGAGATATTTCCAACGAGTGATAATGAGATCAATTTGGAGTTAGGGAAGGCCTCCAAAAGTGTTCTACAAGAATGAAATGTGTTTTTGCAGAGGTGGCATTGTGCTTTTCCTTAAGGTGCTGTGCTTTTTCTAGGAGGGCACTGCACTTCCCCTGGAGGCACTCCACTTTTGCTAGCAAGAAGGCATGACCTCCAAGCTTCCTTGCAGGGGTTCCAATCATCAATAAAGGGTTTTCTCAGTCATTTAAAAGTAATTTTAACCACATCAAACCCTCCTTTCAATTAATGGTTTTGAATTTATGATGCAAACCTTCCTCACTCACTATTTCATCTTTTAATCAATGAAACCTTAGCCTCCACATTTTAAAGTCAATATTGTCTTCACTAGACCCTATTTTCCTTTCCCGTATTCTAGAATCACTCCCCCTACCCCTAAATCAACTTATACCTCATTCCTAAGTCCCATTTCCTAAAACCCTAATCCTAGGCTGGATTTTCCTAGGCAGCCACACTATATCCCTATAATCAAATTCCGTACCCCATCTCCCTAAGTGTTTGTATCCCCCACCACTTCCTTAAGCTCCCTAAATCCCTTCCTCAATTCCGTAAATTTTCCTACACTAATCCCAACTCCCTAAACCTACTATCATACCACGATTCCCTTCCCTTTCCCTAGGGTTTCAAAACAAGATAAGCATAATGAAGGAAAAGAGAAACACCATGGATGAAGAGAGAAATTCCATAGAATAAGAGAATAAGACCCATAATAAAGGAGGGAGAATAACAAGGCATGAAACTAGACATGATATTCTTTCCAATGAGCTATCCTAAGCTCAATTTGGACTTCAGAAAGGCCTCTAAAACTCACTTGAATTTGGCGCTATGCTTTTTCTTCAGGCGCCGCGCTGTTAAGAGATTCTCTGATATTTTCGAGTTTTTGAAATTTTCTCAGATTGTGATGGAATATTTGAGTTCTTATTGATCTAATTCATGGATGTAAATGTAATAATGATGTTTTTAAGTTACCTAGGGTAAACACATTAGGTAGAAACTCCTTATGAGATGTAATGAATCAATTTCAAAAATGTGAGGGATGAGTTAGTTTGTCTCCCTACACTCTAGGTATGCAGTTCAGTTTTTAGTGGAAAAACTTCTTAACTTAGGGATTCGACCCCTCAGGTTGGGAGAAGTTGTTTGATGGCTATTTATTTCACTTCTGGACTCATTTCACAAGTTGGATTTTGTTTCATTGACCAGAGACTCTAGTGTAATCAGTATTTGGTAGGAAATTAATGAAAGAGTTGCAGCTATTTCTTTGGGATACTTATGGTATGGAAATTTAACATTGTTTCTTCTTTTGTTGCATCTGTATGAATGTTCTTTACTCTCCATGATCTGTTTCATTTCTATTATATGTTGATTTTCAAGTTGATAAGCATAATACATATTTATGCTCTATTTTGGGAAAATCTTCATAGTTTGTCTCATTTCTTCAGTTTAGAAAGAATACATGCCTTGTCTTTCACTTTCTAGCTCCTCATAAGTCTAATTCATCTGAGCCTAAGACCCTAAATTGTTAGCCTTCCTACCTACCTTGCCCTATTGAATGGATTGAAATCCTAATATTATTTTCCCCGACGTAGCCTCTTTGACCTAATTCACCCATCTAGCAAACATATTCAAACAAACAAACCCCTGTACACATACCTAGCCTAAAACCCTAATTCATATTGCCCTCTTGGCTGTGAATTTTTGGAGAGAGCCCTCTCTGGTTTGCTAGGGCTAGCTACCAAGCCAAAATATTGGTCTTTGGTTACCTTTGTTTGGACTCTTTCTTAGCCTTTGAGACCCGGTGGAGTGATAACAGGGTGGAACGTGGAAGTATGATCCAGGTGGATATTAGCGGCCACATGTCCATTACACTTGGGGCCCTCCCATAGTTTCTTTCAGTATTTTAGTTTCATTGACTGTAGCATATTTTACTATTTATAGGATTTTTTTGAGTTTTGGACTTTTAGAGCCATGTTGAGGCCCTAAATAACGTTTTTTTGGAAAACCAGGAGCAAACTAGAAGTACCTTTGATGTTGCTCACATCAAATTTTTTAGTCCTCAAACAGATCTTTCTAATGGGGTATTTTTCACTTCAAAAAAATATCATGTACCAAATTTACATCCCCTGGAAGTTGATGTACCAATTTACCCAAACAGGGCCCATGTTTTTTGCACTTCTCCTCCTAGGGTTAGGTTTTTGGATGTTTATGGTTTTCCATTGTTTGTCAATAATAAATAGGCCCTTGAGCCTTATTGTAACACAACTCAGAGGCTTGTAGCCACCACATCTCTTCTCATAGATAAGCTACCATCGCCCTAGCTAGTTTATTTCCATTTTGTATGTAAACAAATTTCAGTTATGTGATATTAATTAAATGAGGTGTTATTCTGTTGAATATTTGTATTTATGGTTATATGTGTATTTTTTTGCATTCTTGCATAAATTTTGATCAGTGGGATCAAAGCGGTCTTCTCTTTCTCAATCCTTCTTTGTATGTCCCCAACGAGGTCGGGGTATAAGGAGTTAGGGCTCGATCTGGTTAAACCTTTGCAAGATTAGCCTCACAAACCCCGATGACCACCGATGGGGGATGAAAAGAAATATGAGGGAGTAGGATATCCTATCAAAATATCTCTCGAGGAGGCCCTCGAAAAACAACAGAACGCGATGATGGATAACTTTGCCCAGATCCTTCAAAGACTGTCCACTGGCAGTGCATCTGCATCCAACAACCACTCTGGAGGCGCAACTCATTTTAAGGTACAAGTAAGCTTTCACATTCCCATATTTTATGGCCAAGTAGATGCAGAAACCATATATATATGGTTGAATATATTATAAGGATATTTATCGGTACATGAATTTTCCGACCGGGAGAAGATAATATTTTCACTCCTCAAAGCCAGCCCCCATGTCAAGGAGTGGTGGGAAACCTATTGTGAGAAAAAGGATGAGGGGGAACCCTATCCATTCTCAGTTTTACCTACATGGAATTCTTCCCGAAATGTGATCAAGGAGAAATATTATCTTGTGGGGATATGTGAGGACAAGTACATACAATGGACTACGTTGTGGCAGCAAAGGGATCAAGATGTGCATAAGTTAACGAATATGTTCCATACCCTGCACACAAATTTGGGTATCAAATATTCATAGAAACATTTTTGTGGTGAAGTACCACAGTTGTATGCATAGATACATTTAGGAGGAAATGGAGTTCCTTGACATCTCCTCGCTTGGTATGACATACCGGTATGCTTCCAATATTGAGAAAAAATTCAAACAGAAAAAAAGAGGATTTGGATATGCGAATCAAAAGCAAGGGAAAGGTGCCCCAAAACTGCAAAACAAAGGAAAAATGCAAGGCATCACGGCCCAAGGAAACCTTCCAAAGATGAAAGCAAAGAAAAACACCTCGAAGGCGAAGAAGGACACAGGAAAGTGGTGCGAGTTTCATAAGAGCTCCACTCACAACACAAGTGAGTGTCAAGCCAAGAAATCACTATTATCTGAGATGAAGGATTCTGAATCAGATACATTCTTGAACTTTGAATCATAACCCAATGAGGGGAATTAAAGAGAGAATCATATTACCATTTCCACCATGAAGATCCAGAAGGAGGAACCAGAAGATCCAGAGGAGAAGGAGCATCTCTTCCACTCCCAGATGTGGGAAAAGGGTTCCCCGCTACAATTCATTATCGATAGTGGGATCCAAAAGAACCTCATTTCAGTAGAGGTCGTGAAGTGGTTGGGCTTGTCGACCACATCACACACAAAAATATACACCATTGGGTGGTTTCACCAAGGATGAGATCTTCACGTCAGCCAATAGTGCTTGCTTCCCTACAACGTCAAGGCCTTCACTGATGAGGTATTATGTGACATTTCTCCTCTTTATGTTCGTGATGTATTATTAGGCCAACCATACTTATGGAAACGACATTCTATGTATGAGTCCCGACCTCGTGTCGTTATTTTTACTTCGGGAAATAATTTGTAGAGGATACCATAGGTACCACCACCTGCCACTATCTCTTTGGTTACTACAAAACAATAGTAAGCTCATTTAAAAAACTTGGAAATTTGTTTTCTCGATGATCTACCCTAAGGGCAAGAAGAATATTGTCACCATGACCTCCAGACAGTGCTTCTCCACATGAAAACAAAAAATGGACAAGGTCATGGAGGAGTACGGGGACATCTTCACCTCACCCACAGGGGTGCCTCTACACTGTTAGGTCAAGCACCCCATCGATCTGACCCCAGGTGTGTCTCTACCCAATGGAATGATCAATCAGCGCTATGTTTTGGAGAATGATGAAATCAAGAGGAAAATTTAGGAGCTACTGTAGAAATGTCACTTCTAGCTGATTTCATCGCCCTGTGGGAGCCTGATCACATTAGTGCAGAAAAAGGATGGGACTTGGAGACTATGTATAGGCTATCGGGCATTGAAAAATATCACTATATAGAATAGGTACCTAATCCCATGGATTGATGACCTTCCGAACCAACTCAAAGGGGAAAAATATTTCAACAAGATAAATTTGAAGTCTGGGTATCACCAGGTACCAATTGAACCCTTCGATGTGTGGAAGACTGCCTTCAAAGCCAAGGAGGGCTTTTTCAGGTGGCTGGTCATGACTTTTGGGTTGACGAATGCTCCCGCAACCTTCATGAGGCTGATGGATGATATATTGTGGCCATTCACCAAATAATTTGTAGTAGTGTACTTGGATGAAATCGTGATCTTCAACTAGACTTGGGAAGAGAACCTCCACCACGTTTGACAGGTCCTTGAAACACTGCGACAACACAAGTTGTGTGCCAATTTGGAGAAGTGAACTTTTGGCATGACCTAGGTTTAGTATCTGGGATATATTATTTATGAGAGGGGGTGCATGTGGATCCAACCAAGATCAAATTCACTCAATATTGGCCAGCCACAACCACTCTAAGAGAGCTTCGCCGCTTTTCGGATCTCACTAATTTATTCCGAAGGTTCATGTTGGGATTCTCTCATATCACTTAGCTCTTAAGTCAAGTCAGAAAGGGAGGAGCGAAATCAAAACTATTTTGGTCGGAATATCAACAGAATATGTTCGTAAAATTGAAACATCGCCTCTACTCTGCCCCAGTGCTCACACTACCAAACTTGCAAAAACCATTCAGATCGAGACAGATGCCTCTAAGTATGTTATTGGGGTAGTTCTTACTCAACAGGGGCATCCAGTGGCATATCACAGTGAGACACTGTCTGACACAGTCCAAAAGTATCCCACTTATGACAAAAAAATGTATTCCATTGTACAGGCTTGCCGACAATGGAAGAATTACATTTTGGGGAAGGAAGGGGTCATCCATACAGACCACCGACCCCTGCAGTTCATACAAACACAAGGGAAGTTGGAGAACGATCACCATCAGAAGTGGTCCACATATCTACAATAGTTTCATTTTAAAATCAAGTACAATAAGAGAAGCACCGATAATGTTGTAGACTACCTTAGCCGACCACCAATCATGGTGCTAACCACTGTTCTCAACTCTTGCGGGTACAAGACTTCTGATTGGCCGCTTCTCTATAAGTGCTATCTAGAATTTGGCCACACATACAAGAAATTCTTGGAGGGTACACAAGTTCCAAATTTTGACCTCCAGGATGAACTTCTATGTCACCTGGGACACCTTTGTATTCCTTCAAGCGAGCGTGGAAAGATGATTTTGGAAGCACACCACAGTGGGTGGCTGGGCATTTCGGGGTCAAGAAAATAGTGGCAATACTACAAAAGTATTTCTATTGGCAAAACCTTTGACATTGATTAGAGGCTTAGTATTTAGCTCAAAAATGAAAGTGCTCAGAAATTCTCCAAACCAGAACAAACAGTAGATCTCGTCACCAGGATTCCAACACAACACATTTCATCAAAATTCGAGTTCGTATGAGTAAGTTCTGTTTTTTTTTTTGTTTTATCAAACAAGTAAAAAGTGTACAGAATAGTGACAGGTTGATGACTTGGAATTCCAGTCAGCACCTCAGGAATATCCAGGGAATATTCTCCAATTTTTAGCCAATGACACTGTGACAAGTGTCACAGTTAGATTCATCAATGTTTCTTGGGAAGTTGAAGACTTTCTTCATGATCCTATGGTTGCAATTTTTATATATGGTGGATTATTAATTTTATGGGTGAAATTTGGGCCAATGGATAAGGGCCACGTGGCACATCCAGAGGCTGCCATGTGCCCTCCCCCATGGCAAGGTTGGATGGAAATATATTTCACAAACCATAGTCAAAGTGGGCGTATTATTTTATATACAAGGTTTGAATCAAAGGTCAGAGGAGCATGAATAATTATAAGTCCAAAGGTCAAACCCAAAGGTTCTTTCAACAAAATTTTTATGACTGGGCAAAGGTCGGGGTTGACCCAACAACCTACCCCATACAAGAGCCAAGACTTACTGCCATACCATACACCAATTTCTTAGCCATATGGGGTGCCACATGCACTTAAATTTTATCGGCTCTAGAGTTGGGGTTCGAAATGGGGCTAGCCCCCCGCCCCCTCCCATGTGTCCTAAGCACCATGGCTGAAGGGCTTATCATTGTTCTGGTGGGAGTATTAAAATTTTTAAACATGTTTATTACCACTAATACGTGGATTAATCCCATAACAGTCTGTGGTTAGCGCTAAATTTGCTCAACATTAATACAACCTTAACCTTCGACTAATCACACTTAACTCGCGATTAACTTAACTTAAATGTGCAGTCAGACTGGTGAAGAAATTGGTGGAGCCGCCAAATGCAGCAGAAGCTCCACTTTTAATGGAGTTAACTAGCATACTTCCAGTTTTACTTGAGAAAATGTAGGGAAATTTTGTGTTTACCATAACTGAGAAAATTTTCAACCAATTTTAGCTCAGGAAGAGTCATTCTTGGTAGATTTTGATGTTTTGGAGCCATTAGAGTAGGTTTTTTAGGAAATAGGATACTGTAAATATCACTTATGCACAATTGAATCTAATACAAAGGCCCATGCCATCGAAGATGGACCAAGGAGATGTAGCCCAAGAGGGGTGAACTCCTTCATCAAAACCATGTGTATTTGACTTGGTTGTTTGTGTTTGATGTGTATTATATGATGCTATTCAGAATTCAGTTTCCATGCTTTTATGTTCATGAATTTAACTTAATCTCATCAAGTTTATTGAATTGTGAATCATAAGCACGTATAAACCCTTGTACAAGAAGAAAAACAAAGTACTTTCAAGTTAAATCTAAAACTAATACTAGCACAACATTAACTAGCAATCAGTTTTAGATCAATTTGGTATCAGAGTGTTGGGCCACTAATTTGTATTATTATTATCAGTTCTTAAGATCCATTTCATCCATTTCTAATGTTCTCTTATCACATTGTTTATCATAATTTATTATATAATTCCATTTCATAATTATTTATGCTCTTTTGGATAAGTAATACTTGTTCTATTTTATTTTAATAAATTAATGATTATTATGCATGATTTTTCCAATGATGTTTTATTAATGAATTAATTATAACATCACTCAATATTTTAGCCTCCAAGATCTCTTCCAGATTGCATATTTGACCTTCAGTTGATAATTAAATATTCCAACTTAGAAATTCGCTGGGATAACAAGATATAGTTTTGTGTTGAACATTTTGGGCAAATGGAGAAGAATCCTGGAAATCCAAGACATGGGTTTTGTGCATAACATACCAAATTAGTTTTTTAGTGAGAAATTTTCCAAAATTTGGTATTTATTGAGAGAAACACAAGGTTCTTCGAAGGATAGATTCACAATTGTTCTATTGTGGCCGATTTCCAAAATTCCCCAATTGTAATTTCCAGATTTGACTTGTGCTAGCTGAAGCATGATGGAAATATCTTTCAGATATAATCTCGGTTATTGATATTTTGTAATCAATTTATTTCCCTTTGTTGTTTGTATATTTAAAATGACACAAATCAAAGAGAAGGGGATTTAACGCAGATAGGGTTGGTAATGTAAGGAATTGAGCTGTGTAATAGACCATTATTTTATCAAGTTAGTGCAAGTTTAATTTTCTGTTAATTCTGTGAGTTAAGAGCATATCAAAGCCCTGATCAAATAGTTGGGCCCACTCTCCGATTAGGAGCTATGTATTTCCCTTATATTGTTAATTCTATTTTCTGTTTTACATATTTCGTAATTTCTTTGACAGTATATGTAATTGATGATATTCTTATTGATGTGAATACATTAGAGGCTTTAAAATTTATTACTGCCAATATTTTATTGCTGTTACAGTGATTTTTTCTTCATTTAATATTGAATCCACGATTAATATAGAATTTTTCTATTGTCATTTGCGTATACTATGCATGTTAGCCTTGCAATAACCAATGCACCCTTATTGATAATTAATGTGGGAAAGAGTTTGAATAATCATTCAAACTTGGAAACCAACACAGAGAACAAGGTTTCTAATGGTTATTTTCTTTCTTTGCTTGAGATTGTGCAAGAAGGGTTTTAATAGTTGCAATTTTGTGATGCTGACAAGGTTGAAGTTGCAGAGAGGAGAAGGGAAGTTATTGGTTGTTCGTCCTAATATTAGGACAAGAATAAATAGAGTTGAGAAAGCATCATATTCACTTAAATTTCCACTCAAAGGTGCACTTGAAGCACCTCAAGTTCTATCTCCAGTAGTTGATATTAAAGAGGTACAAATTGCACAAGAAGTTGAGGTGATTGAAAAGGTAAAAGTATCAGGAGTTGAGATTGAATCCTTAGCCATTATTTTAGGTGTTGGAGGGACTCAAGGAAATTCAGAAGAAGAGGATGTCAAGAGAGACTTCAAGGACATTTAGAGAATGGTTAAAATCATTTTTGATGCATTCGCTATAGAAACAACAAGAGAAGGTTCTAAGCCTTCACATAGAGAAGGATATTTAGATGGTAATAAGGATGAAGAGAAGAGTTATAAAGGTAGTGGAGGAAAGCCACCTCCATCTCCACCATCCTCATCCTCATCATCTTCATCAAAATCTTCATCTTCCACTTCCACCACAAAAAACACCCACACTCATTCAAAAATCCCAAAAGGAAAAACTCCATTACTCAAGTTGGACATCAAGTTTGAACTTCCCATGTACAATGGTGAGGTAAATGCAGAGAAGTTAGACAATTAGATTCGTCAATTAGAATTATACTGTAGAATTCATAATCTAAAAGAGGACGACATAAATATCCAATTGGCTTCATTAAGGCTAGATGAAACAACACTAGTTTAGTGGGAGGAAAACTCAAGAGGAAATGTGAATCCATGGAAAGATATCCATTTCTTGGGTTGAATTCATTTCTTCCATTAAAATATAGTTATTTCCATTAGCCTATATTAAAAAGGAAATTATGAGTTGGAAAAACTTTAGGCAACTCAAAGGCCAAATAGTTCAAGAGTACACCTGGGAGTTTAGAAAGAGGGCTTTGTTGTTAGGAGTAAACTTGAATTCCCAAGACACATTCTTGAAATACATTGGGGGTTTACATTCCTACTTGAAACATACTATCCTTTTTTTTAACCCCAAAAACTTAGATGAAGTATGTGTGCAAGCCACACATATTTAAGCAAGGGGAAAGAACATTCAGGAAGAGGGTAGTAATAAGAAGTCATTCAAGAGTAAGGGAAAAGAGAAGGGAGGAAAATGGAAGCGAAATAAGAATGAAAGCATCAAGAAAGAAGAGGAGAAAAATACATGCAAAATTTGTTCCAAAGAGGGGCATGATGAAGCTCATTGTTGGAAACTACATCCCGAACTAAGGCCAAAGAAACCAAATAACAAGGGAAACAAAAGATGGCTGCCACCACACAAAATTATCATGGATCTGATTTCAGTGATGAGACCAAGATCGTAGCCATGGTTAAAAAAGGAAAGGAATCCATAGCAAGTACTGGTTCCTCAAATATTCACAACAACACTCCAAATGAAGACACAAGGATATAATTGTTCCATGTTGGAGTGATTTCAAATCATATAAAGATTGATGCATTGTTTGATAATGGGTCACAAGAAAACCTGATTTCAGAAGAATTGGTCAAAAATATTAACCTCAAAACCATACCAAATCATAAACCATACCCTTTGAGTTGGATAGTTAAGAATTCCAATCTACAGGTTACAAGGAAATGCATATTTCAATTTTCTATTACTGCAAACTTTGTTGATGAAGTCGAGTTAGATGTGGTTCCACTTGACATTTCCGGGATTATCTTAGGAAGTCCATATTTTTATTACAGAAAAGCAGTGTTTTATCGCCATGAGAAAAAATATCATTTTCTTAACAATGGGCTGGAGTATATTGTGAGATCTAATCGCAAAAAACTGAATATTTCTTTAGTTAATGCAGGGAAAATGAAGAGGCTAGTTAATGCAAGTAAAATTTGTGTTTCTCATGACCAAGAAAAAGGATGATGTTGACTATGAACCTTTTGAAGGATATGATGACAAATTAAAATATGTTTTTTTAGATGTGGTAAGGCATCATGGTGAGATGTTTCAAGAACCAAGTGGGTTACCTCCCAAGAGGGGAATTCAACATGAGATTCAGCTCGAGCAGGATGTTCCACTTCCAAACATTAGTATGTATCGCATGCCAATTATGGAGAGTTTGGAAATCAAGAAGAAAATTCAAGAATTATAGAACAAAGGTATCATATGCCATCTACATCGCCATGTGGTTCACTAATTGTTTTGGTACCAAAGAAGGGCGGGACTTGGCGCATGTGAATAGATTTCGTGCACTAAATAAAATCACGGTAAAGAATCGCTACCCACTCCCACACATTGATGATTTGATAGATCAGTTAAAGTATGCAATAAATTTCACTAAGTTATACTTATGAAGTGGTTATCATCAAGTTAGAAGAACCGAGGAAGAAATTTGGAAAACTACATTTAAAACTAGATAAGGATTGTTTCAGTGGTTAGTTATGCAATTTGGTGCAACAAATGCCCCAACTACTTTCATGAGAGTCATGAATGATGTACTAAGACCATTTCCAGATGACTTCATAATTTTTTACGTAGATGACATACTTATATGCATCAAATCAAGAGATGAACATGTCATGCATGTGAACAAGGTACTTGATGTCTTGAGAAAACAGAAGTTATTTTTAAAGATGTTGAAGTGTGAGTTTGACAAGACTTATTTAGTGTATTTGGGACACATTGTTGGAGGAGGTGAGTTGAATATAAACCCTTGCAAAGTAGACGTCATTCTGTATTGGCCCCAGCCCAATACAGTTACATAGGTAAGAAGCTTTCTTGGGGAAGCACAATATTAGAGGAAATTCATTGCTAATTCTTCTTCCATTGAAACTCTGTTACATGTATTCACAAGTGTCAAGAAAGTATTCCATGGGGGAGATATGAAGAAAAAATCATTTGATGCTTTAAAGCAAAAGATAAGTTCAACATCAGTATTGGCTCTTCCAGATCTTAGACATCCATTTGAGATCCAAACAGATGCAAGTGATTACGGCATGGGAGCATTTCACATGCAACATGGTAAGCCTATTTCATTTCATTCTGAAATTTTAATTGGAGTTGTGACTAACTATCCCACCTATGACAAATATTTATATGCATTGGTAAAAAGTGTAAAGAAATGGAAGCACTACTTGATGGGGAAAGAGACCATTATCCATACTGACCATCAACCTTTGCAGTACTTATAATCAAAGTCAAAGCTACAACAATAAAGACATTTCAGATTGATGGGATTTCTACAACAATTTCATTTCGTTATCAGGTATAAAAAGGGAATATACAATAAGGTAGATGATATGCTCTCTAAGCATATTGTAAATTCATCTATTATACACAAGCAAAATTTAGTTATGCATGAAAGTTACATTGAATAATATGCATATGATAGTGATTTTAAAGATGTGTATGAAAGCTTGAGTCAAGAAAACCAAAATGAAGAATTAGAATATCATGTGCATAATAGTTTGTTATATCACTCGGGCAAGTTATGTATACCACAGGGAGAAAGAAACAATATCATAAGGGAGGCGCACACTTCATTGATTGTTGGACATTTCCGTGTAGGCAAGACAATAGCAAATCTCCAATGGTATTTTTATTGGCCACAAATAATTGATAGTGTATCTCGTTTTATTAGAGGAATTTATTTATGTGCAATAAGTAAGCCTAGTAATCGGAAACTTGGATTGTACACTACACTCCCGGTTCCTTCACATCCTTGGGAGAGTATCTCATTGGATTTTTTAGGTGGTCTTCCAATGTCAAGGAAAGGTCATGATTACTTGTATGTTGTAGTAGATAGGTTCAACAAAATATGTCTTTTGATTCCATGTAAGAAAACAATTACAATTTAACAAACCACTCATCTTTTCTTTCAAAATGTATGGGTTCATTTTGGTCCTCCTACTTGTATTGTAAGTGATCGAGATTCTTAGTTTTTTGGGAATTTTTGGTCAAAATTATGGGACATGATGGACGCAAAGTTGAAAAATAGTACAAAATTTCATCTGCAAATAGATGGTCAGACCGAGGTGGTAAATAGGAAAATCATTCATCTTCTTAGAGGTTATTGTAGCAAACATCCCAAGTTATGGGATGAAGAGTTGCAATACATTAAGCATGCATACAACACAACAAAGCATTCTTCCACAAACACATCGCCATTTTAGGCATGTATTGGGTACCTGCTAAGATATCCTTTGGACTTCATCTTTGAGAAAGATGTCGCTATAGATGGTCATAGTGACATAGATAAGGCAAGGAAGTTCATTGAGAAAATTCAGTTGGTACATCACACAGTGCAAGAAAAACTTGAAAAGAGTCAAAGCAGCTACAAAGCAAGACATGATAAACACTATGTTGATGAAAAATTCATGGTTGGAGATGAAGTTTGGTTATATATTTGCAAAGAAATATTGTAAGGGGAAGGTAAAAATCTCAATCCAATCTCTTATGGTCTATTTAAAATTTTGGAAAAGATTGGTACTAATGCATTTAAGCTAGATTTGCCTCCTTGTATGCAAATATATTCTGTCATTAATGTTGGGAATTTGAGATTGTTTGAGCCTCCCTTGATTGGTGATCAAGGACAACATGTTAAACTACCATTAATAGATGATTTCTTGCCATAATATCTTTATGGACTTCAACAAGATCTCATACTTGATAGAAGAATCAGAACTTTAAGGAGAGGGAATATTGAGTACCTTAGAGTTGGGCTCAAGGGACAAAATCCTTTAAAGGAAAAATAGATTAAGAGTGAAAGGGTGAGGGGGGCACATGGTAGCCAGAGGCTACCACATGCCCCCCCCCCCCCCCCCATGGCAAGGTTGGATGGCAACATATTTTACAAACCATAGTCAAAGTGGGCACACTATTTTATATACAAGGTTTGAATCAAAAGTCATAGGAGCGCGAATAATTCTAAGTCCAAAGGTCAAACCCAAAGGTTCTTTCAACAAAATGTTTATGACTAGGGGGAGGTCGGGGTAAACCTTGTGACCTACCCCATAAAAGCACTGAGACTTACAGTCATACCATACACCAATTTCTTAACTAGATGGGGTGTTGCATGCACTTAAAGTTTATCCACTCTAAAGTTGGGGATCCGAAGGGGACCAACCCTGCAGGGCAGCCGCTTGCATGTGTTTGAAGCGCCATGACTGAAGGCCTTAGCACTGTACTGGCGGGAGTATTAAAATTTTTAAACATGTTTCTTACCACTAATACGTGGATTAAGCCCATAAAAGTCCATGGTTAGTGCTAAACACACTCAACATTAATACAGTCTTAAAATATGACTAGTCGCACTTAACTCGTAATTAACTTAACTTAAATGTGCAACTAGACTGGAAGAGAACTTGGTAGAGCTATAAAATGCAGCGAAATCACCACTTTTATTGGAGTTAACTGCTAGACTTCTAGTTTTAGTGGATAAAATGTAGGAAAAATTGGTTTTTCCATAATTAAGGCAATTTACGACAAATTTTGGCTCAGGAAAAGTTATTCTTGGTAGATTTTGATGTTTTGGGGCCATTGGAGTAGGTTTTCAGAGGCAACAGGAGACTGTAAACAACACTTTTGCACAAGTGAAGGTAATACAAAGGCCCATGCCATGGAAGATGGACCAAGGAGATGTAGCCTAGGAGGGGTGAGCTCCTTCATCAAAACCATGTGTATTTGACACAATTTTTTTTGTTAGTTGTGTTTTATGTGTTGTTGTTAAAAATTTAGTTTCCATGATTTTATGTTCATGAAATACTCTTAATTTCATCAAGTTTATTGAATTTTCAATCATAAGCACATGTATAAACCCTTGTACAATAAGAAAACCAAAACAATTTCATGTTAAATATGAAATTGATATTAGCACAACATTAATTAACAATCAGTTTTAGATTAGACAGGATGTCGGGAAGTACAAAAAATCATGGACTTCTTGCGCCATTGCCAAACCGACCATCAAGAAACAATGCCTATATACTCCTCTACCTACCCCTAGTCGACCTTGGGAATCCATCTCCATGGATTACATGTCGGACATTCCTTCTGATAAGCTTGGAAAAGCCTGTGTCTTCTTGGTCGTCTATAGATTCTTGAATATGGCCATTATGGTGGCTTGGAAGAAGAACATCACAGTAGAAGCCAATGCTAATATATTCTTTGAAGGAGTGTGGGTGAACTTTGGCATCCCACAGTCTATCATCTCACATCAAGACAGCAAGTTCCTCAACACATTTTGGTCCAGCCTCTGGTAAATTCTAGACACCAAGCTTACCAGGTCCACAACTTTCCATCCCCAAAGTGATGGCCAAACAAAGGTCGTCAACAAGATGATCGTACTCATTCTACGCATGTATAATTGAACACATCGACCCACATGGGATGAGAGCCTTACCTATGTACAACACAATTCTAACTAGGCTCTCGATAGCTCAACTAGCCACAAGCCCTTTTAGGTGGGCTTGGGATTCCAGCCACTATGTCCCATTGACATAGCCATGCCATTTGTGGCTACTCGGGCCGATTCAGCTCATGTTCAGCTCGTAGCTGACAAAGAAAACAAATTCATTGAGCACATTTAATACATCTACCAAAAGGTTCATGACATATTGGACAAAGGCAATGCTAAGTAAAAGTAGTAACATGAACAACATCGGGTGCCACACAAATTCCAGGTGGGCGACAAAGTGTGACTACATTTGCTGAAGGAGTGCCTCACTGGACCTCACCGCAAAATTTTCCCACTCCAATATCAGTCGTACACCATTACCAAGGATTTAAAAACCAATGAATTTGATCTTAGTATTCTACCATTCCTTGGTCTGCACCCAGTGTTCAATGTGGATCACCTTCGACCCTACTTCCCACCTCTACTGGACACCTCCGACATTGTAGAACAAATCACACCAAAAAAGTTAAATGTAGACTACATGGAACACGCCAGCATAGATCATATCATGAACATGCAAATAACGAACACTTTCCAACAAAATATCCAACTGTATCAGGTTGTCAAAGCTTGCCAACTCCTACACCAAGGCAAGTGGTTCACCAGGGACCAAGTTCAACAAACGTTTCCTCATCTCATGGAGGAACTCAAAACAATGGGGACCATTCCTTCCTAATGGGGGAGGAATGATCCACGTGGATATTTGTGGCCACCCGCCTATTCTAGTTGGAGCCTCACCATTGTTTCTTTCAGTTTTTTAGTTTCCTTAATTGTAGCGTAGTTTCCTATTTTTAGCATTTTTTCGGGTCCTGAACTTCTAGAGTCATTTTGAGGCCCTAAACGAAATTTGTTTGGAAAAATGGGGAAACAAGGTGGTTCCATTATGTTTCTCACATCAAAAGTTCCAGTCCTCATACATTCTTTCTAACAAGGTAGTGTGCATGTCAAACGAAGATCGTATGCCAAAGTTACGTCTCCGGGAAGTTGATGTACAAATTTACCAAAACGAGGCCCATAGTTTTGGCTATTCATCTCCTAGGGTTAGGATTTTGGATATTTAGGATTTTCCATTATTTCTCAATAATAAATAATCCCTCAAGCCTCATTGTAACACATTTCAGAGGCATGTAGCCACCACATCTCTGCTCTGAGAAAAGCTAACAGTGCCCTAGCTAGTTTATTTCCATAATGTTTGTAGACAAATTTCAGTTCTTTGATATTAATGAAATGAAGTGTTATTTATGCCACATCTTTTTGTTTATGGATGTATGTGTATTTTTTTGAATTATTGCATAAAATTCCCAAAGGAATAGGGATCTATTAACTAGTAATGAAGGGATACACATAAATCCTATGGGTGGAGACAGGAAAATTCCTCAAGGATGGTGAAGGAATTCTAAGGCGTCGAAGCTCAGTTTGGCTTTGTGATCTTCACAGCGATTTAGGTGAGATCATGGTATGGAGAGAGGTGGTTTAACCTATGTATTTCCTTAGTTGTGTTTGGATTGGCTTATCCCGTGAGAGACCACATTCATGCTTTGAATATCGCATGAGGTGAATTGGATAATAGAAATAATTGGTTAGGCCAATCTATGGTCGGGTGGAATGTGGAAGTCCAAAAATCAGTCGACATTTTCCTATGTTTAATAAAAGCTAAGTTTCTCTTGATTTTTATAGGGAACTGTATTGGTTATTATGTGTCTTTAATGTTTTTTCTCTTATTGTTATTTATCTGGTTATATGATAGTTATAACCATGGTTTATGATAGATCTTAGTCATGGCTATTTTCATGTTTTTACTTGTAACACAATGAATAATGAATGAAAAACCTAATTGGTTATATGAGAAAAATGTGAGAAGGCAGTGACCCTTCTTGTTAAACCTCAGATAAGTTTTCAGTCCCTTATGTTTAGAATTGTATTCATCACCTATAGGTTGTATGTTTGCGAAGCTTTTGACAGAATGTAAATCCTGGTTGGGGATGGTTAGGTCAAGTCCTGGTTTTAGTTTTGGTTTACAATAATTGTTTCTATGTCATTCAAATTATTTGGAAATTTCACCAAATTCTTGGAAGAGACCTGAGTCATGGCCCTAAAAAAGTGGCACAAAATTAGGAGTCGTTGGTATAAAAATGAGTAGAAAATTCCATAGTCACATGGATGCAAGCTTATGAGTGTGACTGGGAGCCCATAGTTGCATGGAGGCCTTGGAAAGGGAGTGAATGGGGCCTTAGGTCAGAGAAAAATTGAGTCATCTCAGGGGTTGGACACCTGGAGGGGTTGGGATACTCCTGGAGTTCATGTCCCACCTGAGGGACATCAGTAAGGTCTTAAGTTTTGTGATAATGTTATTTCTGGATCCATCACATTGAGTAGATTTTCCGATCAACGTTTCGAACCACCTACCGAGGTTCATTATCAAGATGAATTTGAATGAAGATCTTAAGTTGTCGACTCCATTTTATTAAGGTCACATAAGAGGTTGAGTCTTATCATAGTGACCCTTAGCTCATGTTTACCTTGGGAAACCTAGTGGAAGTGGGTAAATGTTGGAGGATACATTACACATATCCCATTTAAATAGATTGATACGAGGATTAATTATATTGGCCTCCTACTTAATGACATCAACACCGATCACAAGTACCATTTATTACAAGTGGCACACATATTAAATCTAAGCGAGTTCTATCCAACTTTTTCCTAGGTACCATAGGCACACCCCACCACTAGTCATCTATGTAGGTCACCTAAAATATAGGCTACTAATTTTCCAACCTACAACAATATTAATTGGGGATCAAGTGTAAGCTAGATCCACTCATAAGGGAAGCGTATCTAGTCCCACAAAACATGTAACCCATGTTTTCATTGATGGAAAAGGTTATTACAATGAAGGAAGTAACAAAGATGATTGCAAGAAGAATTAAGAACAAATCAAAGAATGGTAAAGGTAGAGATGGAAATGATGTTTATACTTTGAATCCATTTTCAGTTAGGAAGATCACTTCAAAGAATTTGGAACCCACTTAGATTAATATAGCTCTAAAAGAGATTTCTAGTGGTATGTTGAAGATTAAAAATGGTCTCGTGGCTCCCAAGTTAGAGCCAGTAAAATGTAAGGACCCTTAAAGTAAATATCATAGAGATATTAATGGTGGAGGCCCCTTGGAGAATGTTAAGTTTGGTTCAAAACCAAACGTTGTGGAGATATTTAGTGAAGTGATCATATAAAGTGTCAGAGAGATGTAACCCTAATAGTGTAGGAGGGAAGCATTTTTATTGGCTAAAAATAGAGCCCCTTTAAATAGATAAGATGATGCGAACCTGACATGAGTACCCCAGAGTGTCCTTCTTGGGAGGATTTAGGGTAGTGTGCTAAGGAGAAATTAGGATGACATGAGCCAACACGGATGTGGCTTTGACAACAATGGTATGCACATTGATTGGTAGAGTTTTTAGAGAAGGAGGCCCTCACCTGAAAGGTAAGCCCAAACGATTAGCCCGTATGTAATAAGGTGAGTGCAAAGGAGTAGGCTTAGGATGGTAAACACATGGGAAACATTGTAGCAATGTAGCATTGAAGAAATAGTTCGAGACCCTTTAAATATTTTACAAAGGAAATGGTGGAAAAACATAAGGCCTATACTCTTTTTCTCTCTCCTTTATAATAAGACACGTTGAAAAATCTCATTGATTGGTGATGACATCAATAGGACACATAGAGTGGCATGTGACATGGAAAATTGGTCATTTCAGGTAATCTAGTGGGCCAAATCTAGGTGACACATGTCACATGCTGGAGGCACCACGTGGTGGAGATGACATAAGCATGAAATCATCACGTAGGCTTGATCCTCGAAGGATTTGAGCAATGCATAGACAAAGGTTGTGGGCTGAATGGGCATCAAGATTATATTGAAGTTGTTAGAGACAACTCACCCCAACGAGCATTAGATTGATTTTTAAAAGCTACAAACAAATCCACCTAATAAATCATCCCTTTCCTCATACCCTAGAGGTAACATACCTTAGTGCAAGTGATGAACGATGGGCTTACAGAGCCCATGGATGGGATGGTAGTAAATGGAAGAGCATCAATGAATGAGAATAGGTGCAGTATGGCCCCACACAACATGTAACCCCACAAGGCAGACCTGGGAGGTGTTTATGAAATAACACCAGGGAATAGGAGCCAAGGGCCAATCCTTAAGGTCCAGAAGGTTGTTTTGTGTAGTGAAAAGACTAAGGGAATGAATAATTTTCAATGTTACATAAATCCTCGACGATTAAGGTGAAATGGGCCTACAAAGTTGAGTTTGTAAGAAATGTTATGTGTTAATCAACCATGGGCCTTGAAGGTAATTTCCATACAAAGGGTCACATGCACAATGAAAAAGGCTTAGTGCCTTTTAAGCTTGAATGGGTCAATAGTTGTTGGGTTTAGAATAAAGCTTATGTACTTGTGGAGTTTTAACATGCAGTTGAGTTATATTAAAAGGTGTTTGGGCCAAGCATTTGGTCCATATGGAAATGGGCCCGAGGAAAAGATAACATATATATTATATTTGGAAACAGCTTATTTGAAAGCCTTTAGGATTTAGGCATGGATGAGTTGACTGCATAAATTTGGTAGTTAATCCAAATATAAAAAGGAATGCTAAATTGTTATAAACACAAGCATGAATGAGTTGGAATTATGATGGTGTCATGTAAATATTTGGTGGAATACTTGGCATAATAACCAAAGTTGGAGCTCATTAAACATAGAAAATCTCAGTTACAGGTATGATGCAACCATGAAATAATCAAGGAGATTACAAATATGATGCAAGAAGAACTTGCAGAGTAGTGCATTCTTTTTCAACCATGAACTAAGTGCAATCATGCTGGGAACACTTGAAATAACCTATTATTAAATAATTTGGAAGAGTCATATCAATTCATCCACTCAAAGAGGTCCACGTGGTGATATTTGTATCCATAAATCATGCATATGACTTCATTCTTTGGTTGTAGGACCTAGTAAGAGGGTACATGACTTGCACACCATTATCAGTAACCTTCAAGAAAAATTAAGCCATAAATATGCATTTAACTTGAAGGATTTTGTGGTGTGGTTAGATATTTACCTTTAAATTTTAAAAATCTATCTATTAACACACTTTCCCACTATTACATCAAAAGAATGATGAGGATTGAGAGTAGACAACTTGTAAAAGGTAAAATAGGGGAGAAAAATAGGACATTATAATGGAAAAATCATCTAAATTCTTGGGCCTGACAGAATTAGAAGGATAATTCTAGGTCAAAAATTTGTGAATATTTTATCAGAGGGAAACCATGTTATCGAGATGAGTCATTTCTTAGGTTAAATTCCAATGCAAGTACTTCAGCTGAGAGTAGGTTACCTGGGAGATGGAGGGAAAAATGTGTAAAGCATTTCTTGCTTTTTTCCAAAAGTAAAGGGAACTAGAAAAAGAAAACCAAGGATGAGTAAAATCTCACTCTTAATAATAATGAGTTTTGAGTCTATCTCTGAAAAGGAGAATGTAAAAAAAACTATATTTTAAAGAACTTTATCCTGAGATAAGAATTAGTGTAAGGTTAAAAGATTTAAGCCACACATGGGAGGCATGATTTAAAATTGAAAATAATTAGGTAAGACCTCATGCATACAACAAAAAGAGAATTATAGTAAGTTGTTGTAGATGAGTATGGAAAAGAGAAATAAGATTTGATAAAGCAATCCTGAATATAATTAATATTTAAATATGTTTGTGAGTTTTGTTAAGTGTTGGGAAAGTATTACACATATTCATGTTAACAATATAATATATATAATGAAGGCCAAAATACATGAATGGTGGTCATGAAATTTATATGCTTATGTTAAAGTAAATAATAAAAGTTGTATGAGTAAAAGGAGGATGTGCCCAATCAAAAAGAAGACACATTCTTGATTCTGTATGAACCCCTCTAGATAGTTCCTCTGGATATTAATAATATATGACAAATGTTATTATAAATACATTAAGTTACAGGGACGATTCATGTATGAAATGTATATGCTTATGGTAAAGTACACAATAAAAGTTGTATGAATAAAAGGGGATGCGTCTAATCAAAAGACACATGTAAATATCCCTCTAGATAATTCATGCTACCATAAAAATGGTTACATAATAGATTTAGGAACTAGTCTTTGGATATTAATAATATATGAAAAATGTTATTATAAATAATTTAAGTTACAGTGATTAATGATTCATGTCTACTTATAAAGACAAATTAAATTATATATTGAAAAATGAGAAAGGATGACCGTGAACTAAATTTTGTTGCAATAAAGTAGATAAACAACACTTAGTAATCGAACTAAGGAAAATAAAATAACCCTGGTAAGGATATAGGTTAATAACAACATATGTATAGTATCTATACAATACTCTCAATAGGTACATAAAATTAAATGATGATTTTATTGTATGCACATTACAAAAGTAAACAACGTATAAGCATACTCCAAGGAATTGACATTTGTATATTCATAAGCTGTACAAGGACATGCAATGTGGTTATAACATGATCCCTGAAGATGAACCTAAACGTTTTCACAGGATCATCACAATTGAATCCATTGATAAATTATTTCAGTGGGCATATTTTGACGGTTCTACGCAACAACCAGGTTGTCGGGGCGGTGATATCTTATTCTCCATGAGGAACGTTTCTTCAAATTAAGAATGGTTTTAGGAAGAGGCAGGAACAATTTTTCCGAACTTATCAGTCTCACACACCATCTCTTTTGAGTTAGAAAAATGATGTAGACATCTTCAGATTTTTGAAGGATTTTAAGTTTTTGGTAAATTGGTTCAATCAACAATCTATTTTTGAATTCCAACTTTTGGATAATGCATTATTATTAAAATCACAATTTGACTTCATTTTTGTTAACATATTTACATGGAGAGAAACCAATCTTTCTACCTCCTATCCAAGGAGGTAGCTGGCCAGGTGGTAACTAGATGATTCAAGAAGAGAGCTTGGTACTTCCACAAACCTTTTGAAGAACAAAAATCACAAGGGGCATTACAACCCTCATTTTGGGACAAACTTTTTGACAACACTATTCTGTATATATCCAATCTTATGTTTAATGTTACAGAGTGTTTATTTTTGCATATTTATTTGTTGTACATGTAATAGAAATTTTCACACATTATGTGGCTTGCCACCAACATTTTGATATATGCTTTATGAAAAGCATATACAACATGTAATTTTCAAATATTTAATGAAAATTACTATTTTTCTTTAGGAAAAAAATACATAGTATCTTTAGAATTTAAATGAATAAATAGAAGCGTAGCTTTATATGCAATTTACATCAATCATAAAGTCTATTTGCTGCCAAGTCTAAAAACCTTCCGAAGAAGAGAATAAGAAGATACTATTCAAAATTAAACAACCCACAAAACAGTAGCATTATGGAAAAATAAACAATACTTCTTAACCATATATGACAAATACTCATTAAGTGAGTGTTCTTGACCTATGAGGAGAATGAGTAAAATTTAGTCTATATTGACAAATATTGATCACTAGAGGTGAAATAAAATGGTACGAACAGACTCCACTAAATGGCATACTTACAATAGAGTTAGAAAAAGAGATTAAACCAAGAGAAAAGGGCTATGGATAGAATTGTGAAAATTATGAATTACTAAAGCACAAAAAGCGAGATAAAATGTAGACGTTGGAACTAGAATTCAAGTGGAAGTTATACTAAGTAAGAATTCATTATATGTGTAGTATTCTAAAGGGAAAATACATTGCATGTGAAAATAAAACAAAGACTTATCTAATACAATTGTTCAAGATACTTTTGAGCCATAAAAATACTTTAAATGGTTAATTTGAAACAATAGCATATAACAACAAATACCTGGCTAATAAAGTTGTTCAAGAGACTTTTGAGCCATAAAAATACTGGCCATGGTTAATATGAAACAATAGAGTATAAGAATGATAGTGCTAGGGTTAGGGTTTAATGCTTAAAAACCATTGGTTTAAGGTGGCATCCTCAAAGTATGAATAACAAATTACTTGTAGTAAAAAAAAAATCGAAAACCCATAGGGACATAATGTAATTATGCAAGGTCTTCTTCAAAAAAAATTGTTTACATAATGATAATGACTATCTACCAAAGTGAAGAGATTGATCATTTTTTAAAACAAAAAAGAAACCCTAGAAGATCATACTTTACAACAATTTAATGAGGAAATGTGATAGTTGTGAGTGGAATGCATCAAATTGAAATTATTAGAAGTGGCATTAGGAAGTAAATTTAATGGAACAAGAACCACTTAAAACAATTAAACATGGGAGAGAATGTTAATGGGATAACCGAACAATAATGTGAATGCAATTTTATAACAAGGGTTCAAGAAAATGTAAAATTAGATGAAAACTAAAATGTTGTGAATGAAGATTAAGATTTAGAGTAGAAACAACAACAAGGAAAATAAAATAATGGAAAATTGTTCCATTCAAAAGAAAAGAATAGAGATGAATGGTGAATGAGTGGTCTATGTGTTAGCCACCTATAATATTTTGTCAAAGCAAACAGGTGGCTAAATATGTTTCTGAGCCTTCAAGAGAAACATTTCCTTTGTAAATCTATCATTTTTTGTTTTTAAACTCATGTGGTGATCATTTTTTAAAGAGGTTTCCGGATTATCCATAGTGCTAGAGAATGAGTGTCAACGTTTCAAATCCCAACGAGAATCCACGCCGAAAAGGATAAAAAAGACAATACAATGAATGCTCCTAAGATGGAATCGAATTCCAAAAATAATTTATATAATAAGGCCATTAAGAGAAATGAACATAACCCACGTACCAAAAATAAAAAAATTGTTAACTTATCCTCTGTAGAGTTAGGCCAGGATACCATTAAGATTCTCGGTAAGGGTTTAGGATTTGCGGTTGCTCCCAAAAGCATCCCAAACGAAAGTATTTTGTGCAGTATTGAGGATGGGATTAGAAGTTTAACACTTGATGATAAAGAAGCCTTGAGACAAGAATTCTCCCTGATTCTGAAAAAAGCCAGAACTCCCAAAAGCAACCTAACCAAGGAAGAGTTTTTTGCTCTCAAGGCTCTTCGCAATAATGAGAACATTGTGGTTCTTAAAGCTGACAAGGGAGGTGTTGCCGTCGTTCCTGATAAGGATGATTATATTAGGAAAATGAATGAAGAAGCTTAACTACAACCCCATGCCCAAGGTATTAAGATAAGTCAAGAAAGCAATAAATTTTTTTGGGTTGGATGACAGGCTAAGAAAGGAATTAACCCCGTCTTGTGAAGTCATGCCAAGAATTTATGGTTTGCCCAAAATTCATAAAGAAGGAATTCCCCTAAGACCAATTGTTAATACCATAGGATTCCCTACTTATGAGCTGGCAAAGTATGTTGCTAAGATACTAAAACCTCTCGTTGGAAATACTAACTCCTTCATTAAGGACTCAAGCAATTTTGTCAAGCTCATTAAGAATCAAAAAGTTGAAGAAAGTGACATCTTGGTTAGTTTCGATGTGGTATCACTTTTCAGGAAAATTCCTTTAGATGAGGCAATCCAAGTCATTAAAGATGTCATCGATCCTAAAACATCCAAGCTTGCAGAGATTTGCCTGCGCTCCACGTTCTTCAGTTTTCAAGGGGAATTCTATTAAAAAGTATTAGGCGTCGCAATGGGATCTCCACTATCCCCTATTGTCGCCAACCTCTACATGGAACATTTTGAGAAAAAGGCCCTTGCCTCTTATCCCTTAAAATCTGACTGGTGGAAAAGGTTTGTGGATGACACCAACATAAAATGGGCCCACGGTAAAGAAAATCTTGAAGGATTTTTTAATCACCTCAATTCCATTTCCACAGATATTAAGTTCACAATGGAGGTCGAAGAAAATAGGATCATTTCTTGTTTGGACATTCTTGTCACTAGGAATGATGATGGAACGCTTGGGCACCAGGTGTTTAGAAAGAAAACCCATACTGACAGCTATCTCCATGCTGAATCCTACCATCATCCAGCACAAAATTTTGGTGTCCTTAATACCCTGGCCGTCAGAGCCATGAGGATTTCTGATACCAAACACCTAAGCGAGGAAATCAGTCACCTTTCAGCCATTTTCAGAGATTTAGGTTATAAAGATAGGGATATCAAAAAAATCCCTAGAAAGAGCTAAGGGTTCGATCTTACTATGGAATTGCCATAAACATCAAGAAAATATGGGAAGAGTTGTTCTACCATACATTAAGGGGGTTACTGATAAAATAGCCAAGCTCCTGAGAAAGAACAATATTTTCGCTCAATTTTCAGCATTAAGGACTATTAGGAAAAATATGCGATCAATCAAGGATAGCATAAACCCTGAACAACTTAAAGGAGTGTACAAGATTAACTGTTCATGCGGGAAGAGTTATATCGGTGAGACTGGGCGTTCACTTCAGAAAATACTTAAGGAGCATGGAGCCGATATCAGATATGAACGATCACGCACCTCAACCCATGCAGAACACTCCTCGAAAACCAAACATCAAATATGTCTGGAAGATGCAATGATCATCACAAAAGAAGAGCACTATCAAAGAAGAAAAATAAGAGAGGCCCTTGAGATTATAAAGCATCCAGATAATCTTAATAGGGATGGTGGAGTTGAAATTAGTGACACTTGTAGACCCTTTCTTCGACAGATCTGTTCCTCCAAAAACACTCGCCAGTGAGGTATAGTTTTCATGTTTTTAACCCTAGGTATGTCCCTCCTCCTTTGGATTCTAATTTAGTTTTTAGTTTTAATGAACTAAAATTCTAATAATTATCCCTATTAATTAATTTTTATTTGGTTAAAATAAAAGTTAATTAATTAATCAATAATTATTAGGATTTTATTGTATATTCCCTTATACAAAAAAAATCACCTTGCCTAGTTTTCCTTTTTTCCTAGCTTAATACTCTAAATAAAATTAAATTAAATCTCTAAAATTAAATATTTAATAAAATTAAATATATAATAAATTAAAATGATATATTTAATAAACTTAATATATCCTTTTAATTCAATTATATATTTAGATTTCATTAAAAATTTATTAGATTTACTAATAATAAATCACCATCAATGTTTTTTTAATTTTTGCTAGCTTTTACCTTATTAAAATTAAATTAAATCTTTAATATTAATTATTAATTATATAATAAAATTAGATATATAATAAATTACAATGATATATTTAATAAACTAAATATATCATTTTAATTCAATTATATATTTATATTTTATTAAGACCTTAAATAAAATTAACTAATAATAAAACCTCCATCAATATTTTTAATATTTTTAATTTTTAATAAACTTTTACCATAATAAAGTTTTTCCAGACTTCAAAATTAAAATAGAACCTAAAAATATTTTATTTATAATTTTAGCCTAGTATGAGTCCCTTATTAAATCAGTAATTCTTTTATACCTTGTAGCATAGATTATTAACCTTAATAAAATAAAAATTTTATTAGGAATTTAATTATTATAATTATTAAAAATATAAAATTATAAAAATTTTGGTCGGCTCTTTTCTAGAAATCTACTTCTACCTCTATTAATGATCCAAGTCTTTTCTCTCATTTCTTCATTCAAAGAAAGTCCTGATGATGGATCCCTGTTGGGATTCGAAACGTTGACACTCGTTCTCTAGCACTATGGATAATCCAGAAAGCTCTTTAAAAAATCTATCATTCTTGAAGGCTGTATGTGTCTTATATCCTTTAAAGAATCTTCACTGCTGTTTCCATTAATGAACCCTGCTGTTTGTAAAAGAAGCTGTTCTAAAAAAGGCCTCCATTTTCTCCATTTCACTCCCACAAAAAACCCCCCATTTGTCTGTTAGGTCCCTATATTACTAGTATAGTCCCTTATCGTTATTAGTGTAACCCCCTTATTGTTATTATTGTACCCTTGTAACCCCCATTTTGTTATTATTGTGCCCTTAAATTATTATTGTTAGGTCGGCTAGGATTACATTGTGGCCCCATGGACTCCTATATATAGAAAGGAGGTTTTGTCATTTGTATCATCCAAGAATTGTTCATTTATGTAATGTAATGGAGGTTTCCCCCTCGAAGTGGCTTATTTCTAAGGCGTTGATCTCTCTTTTCTTCTATTTTTGGAGCTGGTTACGAACATTTGCATCAGCTTTGGACTTAGGTTTCTGCCGTCTCAAACATGTCATCGTGGAATTTTCGCTATAACGTTTTTTCTACGAAGCTTCGTGTTGAAATTTTTAGGGTATGAAGAAAAATTCCGAGGAAGATCATCTAAAAATTTCGTAGCTTGGTTTGTAATATTTTTTGTGAGATATGATCCATGGAAGTTAGGCATTTTTTCGTGCTCATAAACAAAATCTATCGTGGTGAGTCAAGTTTGGAACTTTGTTTCTACGAAGGTTCATAATCTGAAATTTTTAGGGTGAGAAGCCGAAATCCGGAGGAAACTCGTCAAAAAATTTCAGGGGTTGGTTCGCAATATTTTTGGAGATATGATATGTGGAAGGTAGTTCTTTTTCATGCTCCCAAATTTCATCTCAAAAGGTGATCATGGGAAAAGATTCATAACTCTCTCTTTTGACTATTGGAGTGATTTTAAAACATTGGTCACAAGTACACGGACTAAAGTTTTTACACACTCTGGAGGTGAAGGATGAAACAATGACACATGGCAAGTCATACATGTTTGCTCTACTAAACCAAATTACAATTAGGTCATTGTGGGAGATTGGACATAACTTTGTCTTGGAGAATCCAAATCAGGTCAGACCTGTGGCATTCAAAAGATAATTTAGAGGGCTCCTTCAGTGCGGAATTTCAGATATTGAAGAGCTGCAATCATAGAGATAATCCAATTTCAATATCGAGCTCCTCAAAAGCAAGAAAAAGGTGTGTATTTTTTTTCCGAATTGCATAAGTCTTGTTTGAAGAATCAATTTGAATTGATTCCAAGGGCATATTATAGAATAGATATCAGTATTGGGTTCTAAAAGATGCCCCGTAAAAATAATTCAACACCCATTAAGCCTTCAGAAGGCTCTACTATGACTCATGAAGATGAAGAATTGCAACATGATCTATCAAAATTACAAGAGCAAGTGCACCAAATTTCACTCTCGCAAAGAGCAGCAAAAAATGAAATGGAAGTTTTTAAGAAAGGCATGGAAGCAAAGATGGATGGTGTGAAGAATAATATGGATGGTTTGAAGAATAATATGGATGGCTGGCATGGAATCTAAGATGGATGACATGGAAGCTAAAATGGAAAACATGAAGAATGATCTAAAAGCAGACATAGAAGGTTTGAAAAAGTTGATACAAGAAATGTTTCCTAATGGTGAAAATATAGTAGAGGAAACTCATGATGAGAACAAAATAAATGTTAATCGTGACTTCATAAACTCTAATGTTGGCGGAAAGAACCACCATATTCCAAAAATGGATATGAGGAAGTTTGATGGAAAGGATCCTGTAACATGGATACTACAGATGGAGCAATATTTTGATCTCCATAACGTGCAAAACACACAAAAGGTATGCATTGTAACTTTACATTTAGAACAAAATACATTTGTATGGTATCGATGGCTTTGCTCCCGTAAAAAAATTGTCACTTGGTCAATTTTTACGGAGGAAATGATAGTACATTATGAGGATACAAAGAGCAACACCTTCTTTAGCCAATTGATAAATCTCAAACAAAGGGTTTAGTGGGGCAGCACATTGAGGACTTCCAAAAATTGAATATAAGCGTAACTGATATTCTAGAGGAACACAGGATTGATCTCTTCATAGGCACTTTAAAGGATAACATCCAACATGAAGTTCGCGTTTTGGAACCTGATTCATTGGAGAAAGCATTCAGGTTGGCAAGAAAAATTGAATGTAAAATTATGGCGACAAGGAAGCCTACCACTCACTTCTATAAAGAGGGAAGTGTTGCTACTCCTAGATTTCCACAACCTACAAGGTTGACACCACAAAAATTGGAAAAAAAAAGAGCAAAAGGGCTTTGCTACAGTTGTGATAGAAAATACACTAAAGGTCATAAGTGTGCTGAGAAGAAATTATTTTACATAGATTGTGAAGAGGAAGAAGAAAATGAACAAGAAGAGGATACACACCAGGATCCAGCCCTAGAAGAGGAAGAAATGAATCTAACCATATCGTGTAATGCACTGGCAGGAATTACCACTCCTCAAACTCTGAAGATAGAAGGACAAATCAAGAAGAAAAAGGTAATAGTGTTGATTGATTCAGGTAGCACCCATAATTTTATTCATTGTAAGGTAGCCAAGGAATTAAATTGTTTCCTATACCCAGCACCAGAATGTCAAGTGATGGTTGCAAATGGAGGAACTACAAATTGCTCTAGAAAATGCCATAATATCAAGCTAACCATGGGGGAATATGTATTGACTAGTCCAATGCTTTCCATTCCTATGGGAGGTGCTGATGTTGTACTAGGAGTACAATGGTTAGAATCTTTGGGGACGGTAGCTTTTAATTTTCAAGAACTTTTCTTGAAATTTTTTTCAGAAGGAAAGGAAGTTGAATTACGAGGTATTGCAGGGAAGCCAGGAAGGATAATAAGCTCTAATGTCATGACAAAGCTTCTAAAGAAAGAACAACGAGGTGTAATTGCAAAATTATGCTCACTAGAAGTTCCAACATCAAAATCATCTATTTCTGCAGATCTCCAACAAGTCTTGGACAATCATTCCAAGGTGTTTGAAACTCCCAAAGGACTCCCACCTATTCATGATCATGATCATACTATTCATTTGATTCCAGGAAGTGTTCCTCCAAACATCAGGCCTTATAGATATCCTTACTTCCAAAAGAGCGAAATTGAACGTATGATTGCAGAAATGTTAGAGGCGGGTATAATTCAACTTAGTCAAAGTTCTTTCTCTGCTCCTGTAGTATTGGTACACAAGAAGGATGGATCATGGCGCATGTGTCCGGATTATAGGGAGCTCAATAAGCTCACCATTAAAGATAAATTTCCCATTCTGTGATTGATGAATTATTGGATGAATTACATGGAGCAATTTATTTTACCAAGTCGGATCTTCATTCAGGATATCATCAAATTAGAATGAAGACTGAAGATATTCCAAAAACAACATTTCGAACTCATGAGGGTCATTATGAATTTTTGGTCATGCCTTTTGGCCTTACCAATGCACCTTCTACATTTCAAGGGTTGATGAATTCCATTTTCAAACCCTTCATTAGAAAATTTGTGCTGGTATTTTTTGATGATATACTAATCTATATTAGGTCTTGGAAGGATCATGTTGAACATGTTGATAGGGTGCTCAAACTATTGTAGGAGAAACAATTATATGCAAAAATATCCAAAGTTTTTTGGAGTACAAGAGGTGGAATATCTGGGTCATATTGTATCTCACGAGGGTGTTAAAGTAGACCCTAACAAAATTAAAGCCATTAAGGAATGGAAATTCCCCACAACCATAAAGCACTTGCGAGGATTTCTTAGGTTAATAGGGTATTATCGTAAGTTTGTTAAGAATTATGGGAGAATAGCAGCACCTCTAACAACATTATTGAAGAAAGATGCATTTTCATGGACTCCTGAAGCAACTAAGGCCTTTGAACATCTTAAAGAGGCAATGTGCCTAGCACCGGCCTTAGCTACGCCAGACTTCACAAAAACCTTTATTGTGGAATGTGATGCCTCAGGAAATGGAATTGGTGCAGTTTTAATGCAGGAAGGAAGACCCATTGCTTTTGAAAGTCGTCCAATCAAAGGAAAGTATTTACAGAAACCCATTTATGAGAAGGAAATGTTAGCAATACTACATGCACTAAAGAAATGGCGAACTTACCTAATGGGAAGACACTTCAAGGTAAAAAATTATCATGATAGTCTTAAACACTTTTTGGAACAAAGACTATCATCAGAAGAGCAGCAAAAATGGGTCACAAAGATGTTGGGTTATGACTTTGAAATAATCTACAAAAAAGGAAAGCTTAATGTTGTTGCAGATGCACTCTCAAGGAAGAATGAAGAGGTGGAAGCATTGCTTTGTGCCATTTCTATTATCCAACTAGATTGGATAACCAAACTAAGAGATGAATGGAAGAAGGACAAAGATGTATGGACACTCATTCAAAAGTTACAACAATATCCTAGTACATCTAATACATTTAGTTGGAAAATGGATTCCTTATGGTACAAAGATCACTTATATCTTTGTAATAACTCCCAACTAAAACAAAATATTCTTCTGGAATTGCACACTTCTCCTTTAGGAGGACACTCAGGATTTTTAAAAACTTACCACAGGGTGAAGAAATAATTTTTTTGGGATGGCTTTATATCTGATATTCAAAAGTTTGTGGCAGAATTTTTGGTTTGCCAGCAGAATAAAGTTGAGACAATTAAGACCCCGAGACTTCTACAAACTTTATTCATTCCAGGTCAACGTTGGGAGTAGATTTCAATGGATTTTATCACAGGTTTACCTAAGTCTAAAGGAAAGAGTGTCATCATGGTGGTAGTTGATAGACTTACCAAGTATGCACACTTTTGTGCATTATCTCATCCATTTAAAGCAAGTACAGTTGCTACTACATTTATGGACACAATTCAAAAGCTACATGGAAACCCAAGGGTTATTGTGAGTGATAGAGATCCCATTTTTACTGGAAATTTTTGGACGGAGTTATTTTCTTGTTTGGGTACTCAATTAGCTCATAGCTCATCTTATCATCCTTAATCCGATGGTCAAACTGAGATAGTGAATAAATGTTTGGAAGGATATCTTCATTGTTTTGTATTTTATAAACAAACACAATGGGTCAAGTGGTTACCTCTCGCTGAATGGTGGTATAACACTTCCTTCCATACTGCAGCAAAAATGACCCCATTTATGGCACTTTATGGATATCATCCAGCATCCATCACATCATCTTTAAGGGAAAATTCGAAGGTTCAAGCAGTGGAAGATCACATCGAGCATCAGCAAGAAGTTCTCCAACTCTTAAAGGATAACCTGAATTTGGCACAAAATCGAATGAAACAACAGGCAGATCAACATCGTAGCGAGAGAACTTTTGATGTAGGAGATTGGGTATTTTTACGGCTACAACCATATAAACAAATGTCCCTCAAGCAAGCTAAGAAGGATAATAAATTATCGCCAAAGTACTATGGTCCTTACAAGGTGTTGCAAAAGATTGGTACTATGGCATACAAATTGGAGCTTCCTGATTCTTTGCGAGTGCATCCAGTTTTCCATGTTTCATGCTTAAAGAAGGTTATAGGTGAAAATCTTCCAGTTCAAACAATATTGCCAGAACTTGATGAGGAAGGAAAAATCATATTGGAACCTGAAGTGGTCATGGAAACAATAAATCGAAAGCTACGGAATCGATCAATTTCAGAGTATCTCATCAAGTGGAAGAACTTATCCACTGAAGATTCTACATGAGAGGATGAGAAGTTTATATAGAAGCACCCAGAGCTACTCAAGCGTTGAGGACAACACTTTTTTGAAGGAGAGGGGCATGTTAGGTCTCTATATTACTAGTATAGTCCCTTATTTTTATTAGTGTAACCCCCTTATTGTTATTATTGTACCCTTGTAACCCCCATTTTGTTATTATTGTGCCCTTAAATTATTATTGTTAGGTCGGCTAGGATTACATTGTGGCCCACTAGGATTACATTATGGCCCCATGGACTCCTATATATAGAAAGGAGGCTTTGTAAATTGGATCATCCAAGATTTGTTCATTTATGTAATGTATTGGAGGTTGCCCCCTCGAAGTGGCTTATTTCTAAGGCGTTGATATCTCTTTTCTTCTATTTTTGGAGCTGGTTACGCAACATTGTCACCCTTATTCCCTTCACAAAACTCCTCTATAATCCTTCATTTCAACCTCCATATTATCCTAAACCCCTTTTAAACCTTATATTTCCCTTTATTTGTTTTAAAAATCCCTTATTTTTCCTATCGGAACCCCTCATTTGGCCTTAAAATCCCTATTTTTGGCCTAAAATAGTCTTCCACTCTATAAAGGTATTAGCCCCAAGGGCTTAGAATCCCTTAGCCCCTCCTCTACATATAACCCGCGCTACGACCAAGCGCTAAGGCTTAATCGCAATCACAAGTTTCTTCTTTCCCGAACTTCTTTTCATGCTATTCCCCCGATGCGATACGCACCTTCCTCTAACCCCTGGTCATGTTTTCTCCCACAGGACCATGCCTCGGTGCCTATTCCGGTCCCACCCCATCGCATTAGCAAATTTCAATCCATCGGTCCTTTTCCTTTCCTTCCGTGAAGAGAGATCTCCCAATGCGATCCCAACCGTCCACCAAGAAGATCGGATGGCTCACGCATAACCCGACCACACCCCTCTGTGACATCACAAAATATAAGCCTTCCCACCAAAAAAAATCTAGACCGTTGAATCCACAAGAACCAATGGCCGAGAATCAATCGTGCTCCGCTCATAAGCCCTTCACCATCGCACCCGCCGATTAATCCCGACCACTGATCTCCATTCTAATCCAACGGCTAGCATCCAATCGCATCACCAATTTTCTTTCGTCCACCAAGTCTCGAAATCATTTTTCCGATGCAATCTCAGCCATCCATTCGTGCAGATCCAATGGTCAGGATCTAAACTTCCATTCACCCTGTGCCAAGCCACCTTACGTCACTACCGAGCCCCACCATTTTTTTGCCTCGTGCATCTTACCTCCTATCGTGCACTATCTGCACCGTCCGATCAATACCAAGAGATCTGACGGCTTAAACTCTGTTTTGCAAAAATTTTGCGCCCAAGAGTTAACGTTTCAAAATTACACAAAATGGGAAATTTTAGGAATCCATGTGGTGATCAATGTATGGAATCACTTTTTTTTGGGCAATACCATCCCCCCCCCCCCCCCCCCCCATTTCACCGTGTGAAAACCAGTTCCGGTTTTCCGCCATACCGTCCACCTCCCCCCAATGTCATTTCCACTTTAAATCATAGTCGTAGATCATCCTGATGTAATGGCCCACATTATATCATGATAACATTTCACCTAATCCCCATTGCCCTCCCAAACGACTTCATCGACGAATCCTCACCATTGATTTTTCTAATCCAACGGTCCACAACTCACGTTGCACCCAAACTCCCATCAGACCTATTTTCGCCTTCTGCCATGATTTTCATCACATTTTTTGCTGCATCCACCTTTTTCCATCACTACTCCTCCATCCTCACGAGCCTCTGAAAGCAGCCTTCTTCACTCCCACAGGTTTTTATAATGTGTTTATAGTGTTTTGCAGGGTTTACAGAGTGGTGAATTCATTCTGTCTCCATAGTCACCGTCATGGTGATATAGAGCGTAGAAGGACTATCCCAAAGCCAAGATCACGGAGGAAGATTCCAGAGAGGGTTTAATAGCATGTTTTCATTGAAGATTTGGTTATTAACCTTGACATAAACCCTCCAGCGCCTCTGTAACCTGTATATTCACACAAACAGGTCAACAGAAAGTTTAAAGAGTATCAGAAGAAGATTAAGAAGATTAGTGCATAATGTTGAAGACTTAATGCTTATAATCTAATGTTTAAAGGGATAAAGGACACAGATAAAGACCCAAAGATGATCAAGAAGGCTTAATGAAGCCTTAAGCACACATCAAGCCACATCAGTGATCTGATATCAGCAGAATCTTCTTTTTTCTTGAGAAGGACAAACTCCCACAACTTTCTATATGCCTCATCGAGCCCATAATAGTTATTATTCTGACAGAAAGCTCCTAGGACTATCAGTGCATTGGTTATGGAAGTATGGAAGACCCGAAAGACAAAATCTTCACCTTACTTGTAACAGAAGATAAACAGAGTACCAATAGCCAGAGAGTACTTCAAAAGACATACCTGAAGTTATTGTCAACCTAACAAAGACTTCTAAACCAACCTAAAGGGTACGAACATGTTAATGTAGAGGCATTAAGCAAAGTCGGCATTCAAATACTTCCTCCCTCCTGTCTTAATGGATCATTTAAGCTCATATCTACTACTCCACCTCCTGATTCACCTATAAGTATTCATTGAAAATTCATTGTAAAGGGTTGGGGATTTTATGGACTTTTTAAACTGTTATTGAGGGAAGTAGATGAGTAGTTTGTAATATATTTGGTTGGGAAGAGAAGTTTTGACTATAAAAAAAAGCCACTAGGCTCAAAGTATGTGACTGGTTTTGCACATCAATTGAACAAGCAGATTCACAGGATCCTGGTCTATATTATTGGTGATGTTTTCCTTATTGTAACTATCTCCTTTTATGTTTTTTCATACTATCCATTATTCTTTGATAAATAACAACAAGCATAGATTATGACATACTATTGGAAGTAACCTAAATCTCACTGTAAATCTTTATCTTTATGTTTTCCTCTGATTGTCTATTTTAAGGATAATTCTATAGAGTATAACCAGTCAAGAAATGTTGGTGAGCCCATGTCTTGCTGAGCACAACTTGAAACATTGTCCTTGAAATATATTTTCATTTCATGCTAAGTAAAGATTGAACTAGGGAAATCTATGGTTAGCCCTGTCCTCTAGTTTCTTCTCCAACAGTTTGTCTTGAAAGTTTCCCTGTGAGTTGGTGTCAAAAGTAGTGAAGGTTAAATGTATTTCTCTAATCTTAGGCCTTTCTCTGTGTTTAATCTTAAATGTTTTATACTGTCTGAAATCAGTTATGAGGACTGCTAGATTTTTTTCCCTAAGAGTATGCTAAAAACAGGCTAAGTTAAAAGTATTTACCTGATCTTAAGCTGCCCTTTGTGTCTTTATCGAGAGCTTCCTTTGAAGTATGTCAAAAGCAGGATAGGTTAAAATTCCTTACCTGATCTTAGGTTTCACTTTGGTTTCTTGCTTTGACCCCACTTCTTAATGTTCCATCCCACCACCTATCTAAAGAGATCCTTTGGTATAGATGACTTGCCTTATGGAAACCCTTGGATAGTTGCTATGCGAGTAAACCCTTTTATGACTCCATAGCCTAATGGATTAGCACTTCTCTTGACCCATCTTACCATGTTGAAACATCATACTACTTAGTTTCCTTCTTCACTTCACATAACCTTCTCAGTTAATGATCTCCAACCAAACAAACAAAATTAAACCCCTATGCTTCATAACTAGCCTAATACCATAAAATCACCTTAAAGATACATCATTCTTTACATTTATAGAGAGATCCCTCTCTGGATCTAGGAGGGCTAGATCCTAGGATCCCAAAGTGTTTTGATGTTGTCTTGTCTTTTGGTTCTGCCAATCTAGCCAAAACACAGGAACCACAACACTATGAAAATTTGAACTTCAAATTCTTATCAAAAACTATGAATTTTTTAGGATGAAAACTTATGAAGGGATACAAAATGAAGGTTTGGTTGAGTTACTTGATCCAACACCACATGGTATTTTTTTCATGATAAATGAATGCATTAGTGGAGGTGAATTTCAGGAAATAAAATGAAGAATTAATTAGTGAGGAGGACTTAAAGATGGAAGGTTGTGGAAACACTTTAACTTGTGTAAGAAGTGCATAGATGAACATAATAATGGATAGTAATAAAAACATAAAACATGGATTTAAATTTCTTTATTATTGGTAGTATTATTAAAGATGATTCACAAGAAAATTAGTGAGATGGAAATGCAATAAAGGATTTTCTTAAGAAAGAGTGAAGAAGTCATGCTATTTTTTTAACATTATATTTTATATGTAGATTAAGGGATTTTGAAAAATATTGTGGTGGGGAAAGAAGAGTCCAGTAAAGGTCATATGCCTGAAGAGATTGAATATGATAAACACATCTTTGTCCAAATTATATTAATACAGGAAACTATAATAGGTGGGTATAATGAGTATAAATTTTAGCTATATTATTTATAAGAATATAGGGCATTGGAGAATATTTACATAGCTAGTAAGATCGGGAAAACAAAAATGATGTTAAAGTGGTAATAATGTAGATAAATATGTATGAGGAAGATAAAAAATTGATGGGATTTCCAAATCCTTATAATTTTCATATTGATTTCTTTATATCTAAGGGAAAGTGGTCACCAACTAAAGAAATTAAGCTAAAGGAAAATATCAGATGAATGATATTTTGTTAAAGCACATTTAATTGGTTAAACCATAAAATAAAATAAAATAAAATGTGTCATGTACCTCTTTGGCGTAGTCCTTTACAATTTCTAGGGTTTGCAAACGAAAACTATAAGAAGGATGCCGAACTGGTCCTACATATGGTAAAAGCATGCAAAAATAAAGCGTGTAGATCAAGATAAGACCATTTTTAGTTGAAAAATGGGTGTAAGTAGGCTAGCATCCAAACTACATATGAGCCCAAAAATTATGCACCTTTGATCTAGAGGTTGGAATGGATTTTATTGGGATATAATAAGCTCATTGGTGAAATTCTTTCTGAAATAAGAGAAATATTTTTCTAGTCATCTAGATCTCACAAGGAAAATTCTTAATTCTATTTGTATGCTTACTAATATGGAGAACTGCTTTTTATATCATAATAAGCTCTTGAGTCCAATACCCGTGTCCATCTACAATATTACAAAGTTGGTTTCATTGGATCTTACCGACAATTCCCTTAATGAAAAAGTTGATGGAATCATACTGAATCTTCAAAACATGCAGGTTTTGATATATTTTCCAGCAATATCATTAGTTGAATATCATCATTGCATGCCTCACTTCCTAGTCTTTATGTTCTTGCACTATGGGCCAACAAGTTCTATAGTAAGATACTTGTAGAGTTGGGGACAAGGAATAATCTATCAACATTGGATATCTCCATAGATATACTCCACAATTTGGTTCAAGCTGGTATCTAAACATATTTACAAGTTTATATTGTTTATGAAATTTCTCAACAAACCCATTCTAAAAAGCCTACGACAAGTGTGCCTCAAGGAAAGATATGTCTCCAGTGATTTCCCTATCAGTTGTACCCAAATCCTTCTCATTTATTATCTTGAAATTTCTTCAAACAACTTGATCAGAAGAATCGATTGAGTCCCATGGCATATGCCCTCACAACAAATTCTTCCAAAAAAACTGACTCAGTGGCAGGTTTCCACCCTCCATGACAAAGGCTCTGTAAGCTCAAAACCCTAGATCTCTCTTATAATTTAGTGGACAGATTCCATCAGAGATGGGAGAGTTGATAGAGCTTAATCAGTTGCATCTAAGTGGAAATCTATTGGAAGGTAGGATTCCAAAATAGATCAACAATTGCCTTAAATTTGTCGACATGGATTAGAGTAGCAACTGTTAAAGAATTAATCTTTAGTTAGCTGTAGGATTAGTTATGAGAATCGTTTAGTAGTTATAACTGTTTCTGACTTGCATATACATACATACATATATATATATATATATATATATATATATATATATAAATAGATAGATATATATATATATATGTATTTATGTATGTATGTATGTATGTATGTATGTATATCTCCTTTAATAAAATGAATTCAGTGTGTTCTCTCTGTCATTCTGTCATGGTATCAAAGCATGGTTAGGATCTCCATTGCCTGAGAGTTTAAGTAGAGGAGTCATTGTTTGAAGTTTCCTAGTTGTTTGAAGCCCGCCAAGTCATTGTTTGAAGCAGAGGAATCATTTTTTGAAGCTTCCTGCTTGAGGGGTTATTCTGGAGATTTGTTTCTGCTGGAGAAAAGCTTTCTACTGTGCTGTTTTTTGAGGCTCTGTTCCCATATGTTGTGATGTGTGCTACCACTAGAGAAGCGTTGTTTTCTGCCACCAGAGAAAAGCGTTCTAAGGTTATGTTCGAGAGCGAGTAGAGTTGTCATCTATTTTTCTAAATTTTGGTGAAATTTGTAACATCAAGCTGCTATCCGTGAGTTTTTGTCAGTTTTATAAAATTTGGTCAAATTCGTAACAACAAGCCACTATCGATATCCTACTAAATGTACACCTAAAAGAAAAGTGGTTTGGGTTAAATTTCCTGTCCTTCCCCTAGAGTTCTGGACTTTCAAGGCCTTGAGGCTAGTATGGAACTGTATTGGGTGTACAAAATGTATTGACCCTCATATTCTTGGCACTAATGACAAACGAACTGCCTAGCTTGTGGTGGAATTCTGTTTTTCAAGCGGTCTTCCTGGGGATGTTGATTTGGTTTGGGGTCAACGGAGGCACATAAAACAGGTTGATTATTGGGGTGTACCCTTTATATGCTTTATCTGTCACCACACTGAGCATCTGAAAGGTAACTGTCCAATGAATTTCAGGAATGCCCCTCGTGGCAAAAAAAGTTTCGATGGCTCGTGGAAAGGCAAGTCTGCGAAGGATTCACAAGAGGGTCTCCCATCGGGTAAGTATTTTCCACCATCCTCTGATAGTGATGTTTACGTTTTAGCTAGTGATCTTAGTGATAAGGTTACTCCTCCCAACACAGTTGTTTCACCTATACATGTCTTTAAGTCTAATGATGAACATCCCATGGTTGATGCTAATAAAAATCCTTCGCATTTTCATGTGGATGAGTCTACTGGGCATAAAACAATTACCTCATGTGCATCTAATTCCTCATATGGTCCCCCAATATCTATTACCCTGGTGGCTCTGCCACCCATATCACCCTCCATGCCTCCTTTAGAGTGGGCTTCTCCGCAATCATTCCATGATCATGTGCCCTAGGACCTCCTGAAATCCTCTAGAAATACGGTGGGTAGTGATTTAGACTCCCTTCTTGGTAACCCAAACCTTGACCTTGCGGCTTTAACCGTATTTGATAAGGTCCCTATAGAGCCCTCCATTTCCATTTCTTCTATCTTTGGGAACAACATTATAGTTTGTAATACTTCAGAATCGGGGTCTAGGCATTTTTGGGGTAGGCTCAAAACCAAGTCTTTATTTAAGGGCGATTTTCTTAATCTAATGGAAGTTCCCATGTCCACATCTAATGATTTACGAGCACTTAGAGCATGTAGCCCTGAAAATGAGCCCAAATGACCTCTATCCTTTCACTGAATATTAGGGGTATATGTGACTCCTCTAAACACTTGCGCCTAAGAAATCTGCTAAATGAAGTTAATCCTATCATAGCTCTCTTTCAAGAAACTTTGTCTACTAGATCAAAGGCCATCAACACCTTATTATCGATGCGGTCGGGCTGGCATGTGGTAGGTATTGATTATGTTGGAAGGGTGGGGGGCACTTCTAGCTATTTGGGATCCATCATATGAAAAATTTCAGGCTTTTAAATTTGTTGGTGGCATTATGCTGTCGGGTTCTGTTTGTGCTTATTCAGGGACCTTTCACATAATCAATTTATATGCGCCTTTTCAAAATAGATCATCCTTCTGGGCTCGATTTTATTCATCTTGGATTCAAAATATCAATAACCTTATGGTTATTGGTGATTTTAATTCCACTCTAAATGCTAATGAATCATGGGGTTGCAAAGCTCAAAGTAACCCATTGGATGATCATATTCGATGGATTCTCAGAGAGTTCCATCTAAGGGATCTCTGACCTTCTCCTCTTGTTCCAAATTGGAAAAATTAGAGATTTAGTGGGGATTTTATTGGAAAACGGCTCAACAGGGCAATGGTTTGTGAATCTCTACTTGGCATTTTGGGGAACTTGAGATTGCAGGTGGTGGTAACGGACCTGTCAGATTGCATGACTATTGTTCTATCTTGGCGTACTGAAGGGAAAAGGACTGGAATTCCTTTCAAATTCAACAAAATTTAGCTCAAATATCCCAACTATAACCACATGGTTCTATATTTTTGGAAAAAGACTGACCCTTATGAGGGATCATATGGATGGGAAAAGCTCTCAGATAAATTCCAAAGGCTTAAATCACACACTAAGGCATGGGAAATAAAGAAAAAGGAGGCCCTTCCATTAAAGTTGGTTTAAATCATTATTAAGATGAACAAGATTCATGAAGAAATTCTTATTTTTCCTTTGGACCAATTAGTATTCAATGTACGTGATAGACTTGAGAAGCGTAAGTTAGAAATATTAAAGATTGAGGAGGTAATGTGGAAGTTGAAGAACAAAACATAGTGGCTTAAGGAGGGAGATTTGAACACTAAATTTTTTCATCAATCTGCTAATGGTCAGAAAAAAAAAATCCATTTGGCAAATAGAAAGAGCAGATGGAAGTATATCCATAACTAGGGCAGAAATTCAGGAGGAGGCTTTCTCTCATTTCTCGGCTTTCTATAAAACAAATCAGACCACAGACCATAGTAGCCAGATATGGATTCTTGAAAACATGAAAAAAATGTTTGATGCAGTGACAATACAAGCCATGGACAAAGAAATAACAAAGGATGAAATTGAAGTGGTGCTAAAATCATTTTCCCATGATAAAAGCCCTGGGCGAGATGGTTGGCCAGCCGAATTCTTCATCCATTTTTTCGATGTGATGGTGGAGGAGATTAAAGTTGTGGTGGAATAGGATCAGATACTTGGTCATATTCCTGCTAACATGAACTCTACTTTCCTGGTGCTTATCCATAAATCATCAACACCTAAAACTTTCTCAGACTTCAGGCCAATTGCATTATGCAACATTATATATAAGACCTCTTAAAAAATAATTTCTAACAGGATTAGAGGGATCCTGTAAAGCCATATATTAGAAGAAAAATATGTGTTTTTACAACGTCGATCAATCCATGATGTCATTTTTGTTGCTCAGGAGGCAATGCATTCTATTCATGCTGGAAAAAATGAGGCCCTTATCATGAAAATCGATTTACTCAAGGCCTACAATAAAGTGGATAAGTCATTTATTAGACTTGTACTACTGAAGATTGGTATGACAGTGGGCAATATTAGATGGATCATGGCCTAAATATCGTCGATTAGATATGCTGTGATTATTAATGGCATGCCATCGAAGTTCTTTGGAGTTGGGCGAGGTATAAGGTAGGGGTGTGCACTGTCCCCCCTCATCTTTATTCTCACCATGGATTGTTTTAGCAACCTCATGAAGATGGCTAAGCAGACAGGTTATATTTTAGGGTTCTCCTTCTCCCCTACTGTAAGTATAACTCAATCTCTGTCTTTTAATGATCTTCTTTTATTTTTCAGGGTCCTTAGGAACCACTAGTTTTATCTGCACTATATGCTTATTCGCTTTGGTGTGGCATCTGGGCTTTTCATTAACAAGGAAAAATATTTTCTAGTTATTGAAAATTGGGATGTAAACAAGATAAATTTTATAGAGGGCTTCCTTGGAGTCCAAAAAAAGCACACAATGGAAGGTTTCATCTATTTAGACTTCATATTAAAACCATGTGGATATAAGGTGGTAGACTGAACATGGTTGTTGGATAAGTTAAAGCTCGAAATTACAAAATGGACGCACAGGTGGTTGTCGCTTGGAGGTAGATTCATCATGATCCAAGCAGTTATGTCCCAATTTTTCGTGTATTGGGGGCATCTTTATTTCATTTCTGATCACACATTGCATATCATCAATTCAATTATCTCTTAGTTTTTATGGTTGGGTGCACCAATGGTTAAGAAATATAACTTATGAAAATTAGATTTTCTGACCATTCCCAAAAAATATGGTGGCTGGGGTATATTAAATACCTAGATTTTTAACTCTACGCTTCTTATCAAATCACTTTGGAGGGCTATCATAGGTAAAGGATTAAGGCCCAATATCATCAGATGCAATTATTTGTCAGGGGATACTCTTCACAAAATCTATAATGCTTAAATGTCATTTCGTAGAGCTGTATCTGTGATTTGGCAGGGATTCAAGAAAATCATGTCGCTTTTAGCTGAAAGGTTTTCTTGGACATTTGGGAATGGCTAGCGAATCTTGTTATGCTGTAATAGGATCTGTGGAATTGCAGGGGCTCCACACCTGGAGGAACAATTAGCGCACTGGTTGTCTCATCGAGGTATTATCTTTCTCTTACAAGTCATATATTACTAGGCTCATGGTGTGCCAATATAGAAGTTTGGAGCACAACTTGGCCTTTAGGGTAGGGATGTTGTGGATTGGAACACATATGTATCCAAGTTGAAAGCTGGTGGATTTTTTCTTAGGGAAGCAGGTGACTTGATTTCATGGGATGGTGCTATGGTGGGAGACTCTTTGATAGTACAAGACATTTATTTCAATATTAATTTCTAGAGTTTGGAGGATAAATCTAGCTCCAGTTCCCAACATTTTTGGCATGGTGAATTCCCACTAAAATTCTCCTCTTTGGCTCGTTAGTATGGAGGAAGAAAATCTTAACTTGGGATTCTCTCAAAAAACGTGGGCTCTTTGGTCTTGGTCGATGTCCCTTTTGTAGGATCCAAGAGGGAATGGCTATACACCTATTTTTCTCTTGTTCCTTTGTTCTGTGAATCTGGTCGCTATTTTCCAGATTTCTGATGGATCACTCATGGAGGCCTATTGATTTTATTGATACGATCCAAGCTTGGGATAAGATCACAGGTAAATTATAGTCTCTTCCTTTTTTCCTTATATGGGAGGTGTGGATGGCAAGGAATCATTCTGTTTTTGGAGGAAAGGAAGCTTCCATTCCCCACATATTTGCAGCTATTGTGATTTGGATGGATAGCTGGATTTCTTCTCATTCCATAGTACTACATTTATCTCACCGTATACGGCCTCACCCCATCTCTCTTTCGGTGATTTTCTTCGATGGGGCATGTATTGATGGGATGATGTGCTGTGGGGCTTGGACTAAACTTTCACTATTGGATATATTTCACATTTGTTGGAATGGAGGAAAAGGGTTCAATAATAAGGAAGAATTGTTGCCATTATGGAGCGGCCTTATGGCTCCCTACAACTTGAGACTGGATGCGGTTCATATCTACGAGGATTCTAAAATCATTATCGATGGAATCTCTAGTCGATCCTCTCTCATTTCTTTCGGATTTTAGAGGTGGTATGAGAGAAATAAACACTTGTGGATCAAATTGAACAAGTCTCCCATGATTAATATTAATAGAGAAAATAACACTAGAGCAGATGGGCTTTCTAAAAAGGTTTTAAGATTATCATCTGTCAAACTACATGTATCTCACTATAAAGATGGTCATCCTACTAGATTTTTGGACATCCCTATTCCTTGAGGATTTCTGCATGAAGGAATTTTGTAGCTACAAGCAAGCCAATAACAAGTGAGCTTGTTTTCTATATGTCTATGAAGGTTTCTATTTATGTATATATGTTGATCTTTTTACTAGCATCCTCACTTTTTCCAAGCGTGCTTAAAACACAAATGAGTCATATTCACAAGAGATATTGAAAACTATCTATTTTATGATTCATGATCTGTCTCTTAGCACCCGTGATCATTTATGGAGCATAACGACTATCTGCGGTGCTTTATCCTATGATATAGGCTCATTATCTTGTTTCTATTCATGTGTTATGTTTTTGTTTGTGGTCTCCTGCCCCCGGTACATCTATAGTTTGGAACAGTGACATTTTTGAACTTAAATTTTGATTATGTTATGGGTATCATCATTGCTGGACTTTGTTTTTTGTTGATGTTAATATTGCTTACAGTTATATGTGGAGAAGTTCTCTATTTTCTTTAGTCAGAAGGAATCAATTAGATTGATGTTGTGTATTTACCCTCTCTTGAAGAGTCTTTCTTGAGAAGGATAAGATGGATGTTTATGTACTGTTTACTTATATAATAAACAACGTTTTTTTCTTTCTAAAAAAAAAATATCACTCAGATTTTAATTCTTGTATGTCCCACTATAAAAAGGGTATAAAACAGAAGCCCGTTTAAGCAGCCTACTCAACCTACCTCAAGTTGAAAGAATCCCTCCAGTTAACTATATAATTTATGAAAAGATCAAATATAATAGAAAAATAATTTTCCTGTTGTTTGAGAGTTCAATGGTGTGCTATTTTTTATGAAGTGTTAATGAAAAAAAAAATTGGCTTGAATTTGGATGGGAATTGGAATATGGTCAAAGGTTTTGAACAATTGATTTGTTATTGAAATCTCAGATTGAGATTCTTGTTGGTCATTAGAAAGGAATGCTGTGAAAATTTGATTGTAGTTGGAGAAGGATTCTTATTTGAAGTTTTTTTTAAGAAGGTATCAGATTTTAGATTATTTTTAAATGGCTTCGACAAGTCAATTTTCCATCCCTATGCCTCTATTTAGTGGGAAAAATTATGATTTTTGGAGCCTTAAAATGCAAGCATGCTTACAAGGTTTAGGTTGTTGGGAAAATATAGAATTGGGGTTCATAGAACCTGACACAAATATAATTGTTGGGATGAATGTTGCTCAAATAAAACAATTTGATGAACTTAAACAGAAAGAAGGAAGAGAGAAGTCGTGCATTTTAAATTCCTTAGATGACTGTATTTTTCCTAAAATCACTACTGCTAAGACTTATAAATCAATATGGGATATACTTAAGATTGCTTATCAATGTAATGATAAAGTAAAGTTGGTAAAATTACAGACTCTCATAACACAATTTGAAACACTTAAAATGACTGAATCAGAAATAGTTGATCAGTTCATGAATAAAGTTATGGATGTTGTTAATCAGCTTCTTAGATGCTTTCCTAAAAAATTTGACATGATAGTTATTGTTTTTAAGTCAAGATAATTAACAAAATTGTCTCTGGAAGAACTAACTGGTTCTTTGTTGGCCCATGAAGCAAAATTAATTTAAATTTTAGTATTTTAGATCATGCTTTCAAATCTAAAGCTTCTATGGATAGAGGTAGAGGCAGAGGTTTTCATGGCAGGAAAGGAAAAGGAAGAGGACAGTCTCAGTATGATGATAGATCGCAGGTAAATCAAACACATTCAGAGTAGTCTCAAACTGATCATGGTCGTAGGTGGATAGATAAATAAAAAATTCAATGTTACTATTGCAAAAAATACGACCATTATAAGTGTAAATCTTGAAAATTACATTATATTTTAAATAAAAACAAAGCTAATGTCATAAACAGTGAATGCGAAACATCAGATGCTTTATTTTTGGAATGCCAAGTGGTTGTGCAAGTACCTAATAAAGATATTTGGTTGGTAGATAGCAGATGTAGTAATCATATGACTGTTCATAGTGATTTTTTTTCACATATTAATACATGTTTCAGTTCCTCTATTGGTTTGGGTGATGATTGTCAGGTTAAAGCTTCAGGAAAGGGTGTTTTAGATGTCTTAACCAAACAAAATGTTTTGAAGAATATCTATGATTTATGTACCCAATTTCAAGCACAATTTGTTGAGTGTTGGAAATTTAGATGCACATGGTTATGATGTTATTTTTCACAAGACTACTTGCACAATTTTTGATCAAGATAAGTCTTTTGTTGTAAAGATTCCTATGACAAAGAAAAGGTTGTATCAATTACAAATGAAAAGTGAGAACTTTTATGCACATAATGTTTCAATGCCAAATGACTTTGACCTATGGCATTTGCAATATGGTCATTTACCTATCGAAAGTATGATTTTGTTGCAAAGACAGTCTATGGTGAAATCTTTGCCTGCTTTGTATAAACATATATATTCCTGTACAAGTTGTATAATGGGTAAATATAAGAGAGATGGTTTTTCTTCAGCCCCTTATAGAGCCAAAGAACAACTAGAGTTATTGCATACAGATTGGTGCGGTCCAATGCAAGAAAATTTAGTTTCTGGCAAACTCTATTTTCTTATATTTATTGATGACTTTAGCAGGAAAATTTGGGTGTATTTCATCAAATAAAAATCCGAAACATTTTCCAAGTTCAAGGAGTTCAAAGCCGAGGCTCCATTAGGGGATTTTTGAGGTCTAAAATGGGCCTCCTAAGAAAAATGTACAACCAAAATAAACTTTATAAGAACCAATAGGATTCAAGATGATGATGTCAACCATGGGGGATGATTCACCATTTTTTAAGAAAAAGGGTAAAAAGTTTAAAAAATAATAAAATAATAACACTACTTTTTCAACTCGTATTTTCAACTTATCTCCAAATTTTTTTACTCAAAGTTTGAGCGGGAGTACTCGTTGGATGCAAAATGTAATTCCTCATCCAATGAGTACCCATGTTGCATACTTTCGATGGACCCTAATATGTGAAAAATGAGAAATACATGAAAAAAATTTATTGCAATCATGTTTTCCATGTATTTCTCATTTTTCATGTAGCAGGGTCCACCGAAAGTATGCAACATGGGTACTCCTTAGATGGAGAATTAAATCAACGTTCAAGTATGCATTGCTGTCGTCCATTGCGCAACTTTTAGAGTTCGAATTTTCGAAAACGGTGGGAAAATTTGGTTGATTCAATTCCTTAGCAAATATGCATCCTCGACATGAAAATGTACATGTATTTTACTTGTTTCTCAATAACTAAACGTTTTAGTGTATTAGATTTTTAAAAAACCTTAAAATTGACCATTTAAAAAAAATTAAAAAAATTACGTGGTGCACTTGAGCCATTAGGCTTGCACCGTTCGTGGTGCTGCTTGTAAATTTACAGGCTGCACCGTGAATGGTGCTAATGGAAACCGCACTGGAAGGTACTGAAAAAATGCGCACAATGACTAATTTAAAAACTAACTTGGAGATGCGTTTATTTAAACGACCACACCATTGACTATGTACTACTGATAGCCGCTCATTTCCAGAAGGTATTTCTGTCATAGTTTGCGGGGTGGCTAAGTCTATCCTATTGTGCACCCACCTCTCTCAGAAGAAATCTTCGTATCCTCTCCGGTTAGTGAAGCCATGCTTTGCATCGTCTCCCATTGGTCGAGAGATCCATATATCCTTTCTAAGGAGGTTTAAGTGGAGATTGAGCAGGAACTAACAAATTATTTGATCCATTTCAAATCAAAGGGGTTAGTAATCAAGAGGATCAAAATGCCTTTACATACATGCAAGGCAGGTAAGGATAGGAATTGGGAGGGTGGTGAGTTGACAAAACTATTCGTCCCAGGGCAGATAGTTAGGTTAGTTCACTGCTCGCCTAATAGCATTACATAGTCAATGATGGGGTCATTTACAAGACAGCACCATTGACCATATAATGTTGTTGGGCGGTGCGTTGACTAAAATATCTTCCCTAGGGCAGATAGTTAGGTCAATGCATCGCCCACCCAACAACAATACATGGTCAATAGTGTGGTCATTTACAAGACCGCACCATTTACCATGTATTATTGTCGGGCGGTGCATTGACCTAAATGTCCACCCCGGGGCGGATAGTTTTGTCAACGCACCACAGGAAAAAGTAATTTTTATCTTTTGCTGTGTGCGAACAATTTCCATGCACACCGAGAGCAGTGTGTGATAAAAATGTATGCACCAGTACCGGTGCGTGACTATTTTTTTGGGCACACCGACTATTTTTATTTCTTTTTAAACATTATATATATATATATATATATATTTTAAATACATGTCTCATGTCATAAAAAAATGTAGTTAACATGTGAATCATTTAGTGACATCAACAAAGAGAAAAAATGGAACAACGAGAACATATGGAGGACTAGTATAAAATGATTCACCTGTGGGAGGCATGAGAGAGGGAGAGACTTATGTACCCTCGTCCTATTACAACAACCACCTAGTTTCTCCTAAGGGAAGTAGGCCTCCTCAAGTTCTATGTGGAGGCTACGTCCCTAAAGGGCCATAATGGTTATTGGGACAACTGATGTTCAGGTGGGATGCCCACCGACAAGCTTTCTGGGTTGGTAGTGGCCAGAAGTTTGCGCCCATTGAGGAGAAAAAATATTTTATTACTGACCTATCTAGGAAAGGGTAGGATTTTCCCTAGTTCCCAAATTTCTCCAATGACTATGTAGTAGGGAGTTAGTTGGCGTACTCCCAGAGATACGTTAGGGATGATATAGTTTTTCCTGTAGATTTCCATGTGTTTGGTGTTCAGTTACGTATTTGTTTGTCTGGCGTAGAGGAGGTGAGGTGCCTCTCACTACTGATCACGACCATTGCACACTATACTAGTGACAGGAAATGCATTAGTTGCCCACTTTTATTTTATGTTGATTCTTTACTCTAGGCGCCATGACTTGTGAGATGGTCTGTGATTTTTTTGCGACAGATTTGTACAACATTAGATATATGTCGTTCTCAGGCACGTGGGAGGTTGACCTTCCATTTTTATTCAAAGTTATTTTGTTTATGTGTTGAGAGGTTTCCAGAGACAAGGCCTACATTTTTTCAGCATCCTCGTAGGTTGATGTTGCATGTATAGATGTAGATGTGGGGCCAGATGATGCACAATAGGGGTCAATCCGACTTTCCTGCTAGGATATCTCATGATGCACAAGATTTTCTATCCAGTGTTGATGATCACTCCTTCGTTCTGGTGCCATGTCCATATGCCAGTTTGGATTGGCAAGGGTGTACCGACATCCTCTTCACATAGGATGATTCTTCGGATGCAAGATGTAATATTAGCGTTTTCTTTAAATTAATATAGTTTCATTTTATTTTCTTAATTAATTAATTATAATTATAAAAATTTATTCTAACATGTTCTTTAACTAGTTTTATTAATTTTTTTAATGAAAATGTCTAATTATTATTGTGTACTATATATTTTGTAGATATTGGGATATTCGTTGTGGATGAGATTCCACCGCTACCGAATGATATAGGTGTATATGTTGACGAGGAGATGGCAGAGGCAGAGGATCAGGGTGACATACCCGATCCTCATTGGGTGCAGATACCCGCGGGGGTGAGGCATTGGCTAGACACCCGATTTAGGATGGAGTTGGGTGACCAACTCTGTTGAATCCTAGTTGGTGAGGGAGTTGGTCCGGCTATGATCAGAGAGATCCAGGCTGATCGTAGGCTCACACAGCTCTGGAGAGGCATGCCAAACGATATGTTGACCCTCATGTGTGATATCGTTGGAGCATGCAGAGCATTGGTGCGAGCTAGGATGGGTTGGAATCATGAAGATGTGCAACAGAGTAGTGCCTCATCTGATGATCATGACCATGAGGGGAGTGATCATAATTCTAATACTCCACCTCCTCCTCCTTGACCTCATGAGATCATGATGAGCAGCCAACATCCAGTCTTAATCAGCAGGCATCGTCTGAGTAGTCTACACCATCTCAAAAAACACCTAGTCCTTAGTAGGCAACTGATCCTGAGCAGGAAGGTCCATCTAAGGAGGTAGGTCCATCCGAGCAGGCCGCACCATCCACTGAGTAGGCTTCTCCATCGACGAGTCATCAGCAGGCAGTTCCTAAACAAACTGCAACATCGACTGAGCAGACTTCGACTTGTACTGGTATTCATGTACCACGAGATATTTGACATTTAGATGTAGTTATATTACAATTCTATATTTTTGACACACACACACACACACACACACATATATAGATATAGATATATGGTCCATTTATTTTATGTTCATGTTGATGTACTTAATTTTACATGTTGGTGTTCATCATGATGTGTATATTGTTAAGTCATGTTATATATGTTCATTTAATGTGCTTCCAGATAGATATGTATGTTATAGTAGTTATTTGACATGAGATATATATTTGATGTTTGTGTTGTGATGATGTTATACAGTTCTTGTGTTTTTTTAGATGATCATGATCACGATGATTAGATGATGTTAGCAAATTTGAATGTGTATTTTAGTCGAATATGATGTTTTTACGATGGTTATCATGATCATGATGTTTATTTTTAATATTAAATCATGATATTTATTAAATATTATGTCGTGATTGTAATTGAAATTTTATTTTTAATTGTATGTAAAATTGTAAAATTGTAATTTTAATTGTAATTGTATGTAAAATATTTGTAAAATTGTAATTGTAATTGTACGTAATTGTATTGTGAAATTGTAAAATTGTAATTGTAATTGTATGTATTCATGTCATGATTCAATTTTATTAAAATTGTAAAATTTGTAAATTTGTAAATTTGTAAAATTCTAAAAATGTAATTGTAATTGTATGCATCTTGATTGTAATTGTAATTGTATGTAAAATTGTAAAATTGTAAAATTGTAATTTTTGTAATTCTAATTCTAATTCTAATAGTAATTGTAATTATATGTAAAATTTTTGTAAATTTTTTATTTTAATTGTAATTGTATTGTGAAATCGTAAAATTGTAATTGTAATTGTATGTATTTTCATCATTCAATTTTATTAAAATTTGTAAAGTGATTTTCAATTTTGAACCATAACTACCATAAGTAAAATGTATACCGTAAATATTGTTAAATTACCATAATTGTAAATTTGCAAATTTGCATGAATATAAATAATTAAAATAATAAATCTAGAATAATATGAATTTTTGTAACATAATAAAGTTTAGAAAATAATGCAAATAAATTCATGTTTAGAATTATCATTATTTTATTATGATATTACATACCAAAAATAAAAGTATACATGTTGAAGATATCATTCACACACATTTAAAGAAATCAAGTAGTTGTATTATTTAGGAATCGACATTATAGAAAAAAGAACTTTATACAATGCGCCATTGTTTTCGAGATCAACATAATTGCAAATTATCAAGTGAAATGATTTTAACATTAACGTAATGCAAACCAATTAATTCAAAATACATATTATAATGTTTCGAAAAAAAGAGTCTTACTTATAAGGTAATTAATTCCTCTTCTTTATAAAAACCCATGTTAAAAAGTATAAATGATGAAATAACACTTGTACCATAAAACTCTCAGTTTTCATGATCACCCTCATTATCTTCTAGCTCGCTTGGCATGATAACACTATTGTTCTCAAAAATATATTTTGATCTAGGGTCATGTCTAAATGTGAACCACCAATCCCTATCCAACACATATGGGTTAAAAAACACCCAGTTGCAGTTTTTGGGGAAAACATAGGGTTGCTTAGCTTCATCCCACATCTTTCTAGAGTTGATACATATTAGCCTACTCAGGGATAATTTTAAGGATGGAATTTTATCCTAACTTTTAGCAACCTTGTGAATCTTACTAGTCCCTAATATCCAAATTTTAAAATATGCGATGATAATTTTGTAAAAATGTTTAGATTTCTAATTATTTCATATTACAAAATATATAATATTGGCAATTTTTAAGGTAAAATAATTTTATACTATAAAATTTAGGCAAATTATGTTGGAAACCTAATCCTTAATGGGTAAATGGGTAGGTGTGGAGGCGAATGGACAAAAGGAGTCCAAGAGACCACTTGGAATGTGAAACCAAGGGTCGCCACATGTATTATATATATGTTTATCTTTGTGAGTAATAATATATCTCAAACTTATCTTTCCTATGTGTGTGTTTACATAGCCGAGTTTAACATGGTATCGCAAAGAACTGCCTTTCTCAAGTGTGATCCACTTTTTTTGTGACCTTACTATACGTGTCACCCAACACTTCAATTCTACCCATAATCTAGAAATAAAAAATAAAAAAATTGTCATTTCTCCCTCTCGCGCATGCATGTTCCCCTTGTTGTACCACTCCCCATGCGATTACATGCTTTCCAAACTGAGTGCAATCTTAAGCGTTTCACCCTGTCGCACTCTGCCTCTCTGCAGCGAATCAAGCGATTTTTCTAGTGCGATTCCTTCTCCCATATGAATAGTGAGGAAGCACTATCCACATTAAGTGTGAGCCCGAGCTCTACAACAGGAAATGCTATGAATAAGACCCATCAATAATGTAATGAAATAATCGCTATGCTATCTTGTAGTCGATATTTTCCAGCACTACTAAGGTTCGTAGAGGAAATTCTCTGTCCAGATTATAGGAGGTGTTATTAACAACAAAAGGAAGAGAAGGTTTTTCCCTTGGGACAACCTGCAAGGTGCGAAGGTAACACAGGGGGGCGAGTCAGTGGTCATCCAGTGAGAAATTGTTTCAAATTTCAAGTCAAATTCACTTAGCATGCAGAGGAAAATGCACACTGTGCAACACACAGAAACTCTTAACACCATCCACCATAGTCCAAATGTATGTTTGCAATTAATATTAATGCATTAAGAACTGGATTTGCGGTGCACTCATACATCCCTCCTCCACTGCGTTTGCGCTCCTCAGATCCTTGCAGCCCTTGCTTGCTACCACGTTGCTCGACCATCGGCCTTCCTGCCAGCTCGCACATCTCCCTGAAACTACCTCCCCTTAGCACTCCCAACTTGTCCACTTCCCATAGCTGCTAGCTTACCTTGCCTACCAACTCCCCATCACAGCCCCTCCCACTCCCCTCATGCTTCTCCCTCCCCCGTCCCCCTCCACTCCACCACCTCACCATTTGTCTACTTCCTCCCCCCGTCTCCTGCAGGCTCACCCCTCTCACTCTCCCTCAGCCCCTACTCGCTTTCCCACTCCCTTGCTCACCTTGCCTGCAAATTCCCCATCACAGCCCCTCTGAATCCCCTCGTATTGCTCCCTCACCCTCCCCTCCCCCCTCCCCCTCCCCCTCACCACCTCTCGGCGCTTCACTCCCCGTCCCCACTCACAACCCCTACCACTCCCCTCGTGCTACTCCCTCACCCCTCCCCTCCACTCCCCACAACCTTGTGCTACTTACCCTACCCTTGAAGTCCTTTCACCTTTCAGTCTTCCTCTCCCCGTGGCTCCATACCTCCCCTCCCTGTGGAGTTATGCCATCATGGCGCTGACTACCACCTTCATCTGGTGTCATTTTAAGACTTGGATCATAATGGTGTTTTTGAAAATAGGTACATGATATTGAGAGATGGGTTTATGTGGTGTTTAAGTGTTAAAAAATGCTTTGAACATTGAATATCGCATAAATATAACTTTTTTTACTTTAATTTTCCCTTTATAGTAGCTGGAATATGCAATAATTTAATATTTTATGTGCTTATTTTCCAGTTTTTCTTATTGAAATTATGCAACGCATGAATCCTCTAGGGTTGAAATATTGATCATTTTGCCTCTATAGTGTGGCGTATGAATCTTATACGTTTTGAGGGATAAGTTTCCATTGCTTATGTATTGGAATAACTAGTGAAATCAAGAGCCATAATTGTTGTGAGTGGGTGTTGATTCTTAGTTCATAGTTGCAGTAAATGTTTGAAGTGTAACTTTGAGTTTTTGAGAAAAATGGATAAAATCAATGATTCATTAGAGTTTTTGAATAACCTCATTCGTTCCACTATTCATGATATGGTAAAAATGAGCAAGAATGCTCTCTCTAATATTCAAAATTGTTTGCAAGATGCACAAGACAAGATTGAATTTTTGCATCTTGAGTTAGAGCTTCAGCGAGATGAGCTTCAACAAAAGAGTTGTCATTTTGAACTTTTTCTTATTTAGAATATTGAGAGAAACTCTCATCTGCAACAAGAAACTGGTCATATCATTGAGCCCGATACAAGGGCAGATTTATATGCAGATGCAGAAGCTCACACTTCACTTCCAAAGTTCATCATCAGACCTTGGGAAGATCTTGTCCATAACAAGCACATAACAGGTCTTGGACATGGAAAATTTTACGGGCTAATATTCGCAGGTGGGCTAATTTTCCATGCTTTTTCTAAAAAAATGATTCGCCAATTTCCATTTATTTGAAAATTGATTCACCACAATTTTATAGTATAAAATTATTTTACCTTAAAAATCACCAAAATTTTATATATAATAATATAAAATAATTAAAAACCTAAATATTTTTAGAAAAATATAATTAAAAATTTTACAATTGACATACTGGGGACCAGTAAGATTCGCCAAGGTTTCTAAACTTTAAAATAAACTTCCATCCTTAAAAATTTCCCTGGGACTCTTAGATATGACAAGGAGTTGTCCTTTCATATTCCAGACTACTCCAAGCCCATCAAATTTCAGAGTGCCAAATTTATTTATGATAGCTCACCTACAACTGTTCTAGATTCGGCTCCTCTTCCACGACAACAATAAGAGATTGTAAAATTTCAACACTTTGATCAATTTGGCTATATGAAATATCATTTTTTCAATCTTCACACATGAAATAATTGTGGTCGACACACCCATTCTTCACAAAGATGCTTCAGAAACAAGCCTCCTTCAAGAAAAAAGATTCATCTTGGATGGATCACTTCTTAGCAAGGGCATCAACATCTAAGAAGATGTTTAAGTCATACGTCCGAACTTGTTCTAGAATATTGAATAATCTTGCAGTTGATTTTTCGCCATCATATCACCTTGTAACGGGCAGGGGGAAATGATGGTCATCTACAAGCTTCAAAGCCACATCAAGCGAGCCTGAGCCACAACCTGTCATTCCATATTTAGAGTTGTAGCCTGAGCCACAATTTTTCATTCCAGATTCAGAGTTGTAGCAAGAGACGCATATGCCCATGAGCATACCTTTGGTTTGTGGTCAGCCTTAAACCATCCATGCGAGGTCAATATTCTTCCTCTTGAAAGAATTTAGGACACTTCCTCTAGAAGAAGACTTCAGCTTCTTGCTAGTTTTTGTAGAGTTCCAGGAAATTCATCAAGCATTCTAGAGGTGGGCATCCTTAAGCCATCACAGGTTGTATACCTCCCTTCTTCTAGGTTGAAGGTCTCCCTATTCAAAATATGAGGAGAAATTCCTCTAGCAGAATACCTTAGCTTCTTGCCAGATTTGGAAGAGTTCTGGGAACTGCACTAAGCGTTCTAGTGTTGGTGGTCATCCTTAAACCACCTCTTTATTCTAACATTTCAGAGAGCTCATTCAGCCTAAGTGATGCCATGCATACTTTGAAAATTTGTTTTACAACTCTCTTTTTGGACCCACACACACCCATTGGGATAAAAGGGGGGAATTTTGGACACCTAATCCTTAATGTGTAACAACTCCACTTACCACAATTTTTTTTCTATATATAGCATAAATAATTAACTTCTTGTCCACTATTTTATATAAGTTCATCACTATTCGATGAATTTTGTCATTATTCCTTCCTTCATATTTCATCATTATTCGATGAATTCAATCGTTACACTTTTTATAGATTATGAATCCAAGTGTAACATTTTTTCCATTGATATTACTTATCTAACTAGACAATTTCTATTTCGTTTGACTCTATCTTGTCGCTATCTCATTCTATTACAATTTTCATTCTTAAATGTATACCCATTTTGCATACTTATACTCTTTGCAATCTCAACGTTAACCTTGTAATAGTATTCTCCACCTATTACATTAAGTCTAACTTAATTATCTTATGGTAATTTATATTACCATCATGTATTCATTTCTTATATTACTCTTTTCATAATTTTTGAGGTAATTCTAATCTATCCAAAGGATTTACTCTCTTATACTAATAGACTATAGCATTTATTAAATATGATTTGTTACCCTTTCGTAATCTTAGTTTTCATTTCATGTTGAATAGTTCGAATTTCTAACATCCATAATGAGGAATATAACGTAAAGGTTATGTGACCCATCTTTTGGTTACATTTCCCAATGTTATATTATTTAACAACTATGGTTAATTTGCTCCATATTTGAATTATATGTTATGACTATGGCTTGGATTTGTGACTTAAGACATATCCTTTCACCATTTAATTACCTTACTATCATGTATTAATGCTAAAGGAAATCGTATGCAGGTTATTAATTAGAATTTATGTTTCAGATTTCCTACTGGGGATTACGTTTATGATTTTGGGATTTTCCCCAATTGACAGTACGTTTTATTTAATTTCATTGACATGGCTCGGTGTTCTTGTTTTTGTGGGATTGAAGCCACGTGAATGGTTTAGATCTAGTCGTATTTTCTGAGTGAACTTATGACAACCCAAACCCTATTACGATTTTTTTCATTTTCCATTTGGTAAATTTTCACCTTTAGCTCTGCAACCCTTGTTACTCCACACTGGCATGGCTTGAACCCAATGGTTTCAATGTTTACACAGGTAGGATATATGCAAGAGGGGAAATTCTACCATGTCAGTACTTTTCTCACGAGGTTCTATCTTTCTCATAGGTGAGAACTTATTTCAGAGATAATTTTGTTATTGTATTTTCGAAATTCCTTTACAGTTGTTCCTCTATCATTAAAGTTTTAGTGGTTTGATTTTTCAACTTGCATACCTATTCAATTTATGCTTTCATGGTTTATTGCAGGTTTAATTGAGTTGGAATGGGGTCATTCCCCACTGTTCACCCGTGTGTTCCAGGTTATGGATATTCGTCCTTTTAATGACTCAAGTTTTGAATATGTTTTTCATTTCAATGTTTCCCTTCTATTCTGTCAATCTGGAATTGACATAGTAGAGATTGGTTTTGATAGGCCTTTTGGTCTTTTATAACAAAATTATATTTATTTTATATTTATATCACTGTGAGGATCTTCCTCTATACCTCCTTGTTGGTTTACAATTTCGTTGTTAATACTTTTACCAACCAATACCTCTCTACATTTTTTGCTAATACGGATTTTCTTCATATTTAATAGAATGATAAAATTATGGGTTACAATGTTTATAAACATAGTGGTTAAATATTTTTCCCTTTTCAGTTTTTGTTTGCAGAAATTTTTTGCTTCACGTTAGTTGTTATCTTTCAAAGAGAATAATATATGGAATGCTTATCAATTTGGTTATCTGGCCACATTTTTTAAATCAATTTCATGATAAAATTATGGAAATCCCTTCTTCCCTTTCGTTTGTAATTCGTTTTTTATATCAAGGCTTGTTTAGCACTTTTCCTCGTTTTTTTTTTCTAATTCTCTTGTGAGAAAAATTATGAAGTAGCAATAATAATAACTTGGCAAGTTAATTGAAATAGTTAGATATATATGCCATACTATTGTTTCAATAATTTCTATTTGAAATCTAGTTAAACTTTAGGAACGTCAGTTCATTGTTTAACCATGGTATTTATTAAACCCGTAAACGGTTATATACTCATATCCAGGGTTATAAATTCAACTCTGAATTTATCTTGGTACCATTCCTTACTTATGCAATTATGATGTTTTGATAACATTTCGCTGTTCAGGAATTTATTCCTTGGTTTAATAAAATTTGTTTTATAAATTTACAAAATTTCATTCTGCATTAAATTCTAATTTTATTCTCATAGTTGAGATTTAAATCCTTGTAGAATTTGATTTGGATTTAATACTAGTAGAATTTTATTATTTTCCTCAATTAATAATTTTTTTTGTATACATGAATCATTTCATTGAATTCCAGATTATCATAGTTTCTCCATTTCACTCTGTAATTGAGAAGTAAGGTACATCTTTTGCTATTTATGTAATTTACATTTCTTTTCTTCTTATATTTTTGTCACCTTCTGCACTAATGATTTTCCACATTTTTATTTGAAGCTTTCAGTAACACTGTCAATTTAATAATAGTGAGGTAATAATCTCCCCCTTAATTTATATTTTTCCTTGAATTAACTCTTTATGTCTCTAATTATTTTCCAATATAATTTGTATTCATTTTACTAAATTAGATTTTTTCATGTACAGGTACTCCCTCTAATTCCCTATACATAGCTACAATTTAATTACTCCTCTGTAATTTCATGAGTACTTCAATGAATCATACATTGACCATAGATTAGGGTTGCTTCTATACAGGTTGGTCGACATCACTTTGAAGAATATAGCCTAGATAATTTCATATTCTTTTGTACTAGTTAAATTGGGGCTATACCTTCTATCTATAATTTTATGATAGAATTAAATTTGTAATATGTGTCATATATTCTATCATACAGTAAGACACTATTGAACTGTGTACTCCTTCTGAGAGGTCTTACTGAATATATGTATTTCCTTCAATTATGTCTCTTTTTGCTATTTCTGAGAATATGGAATGAGTTGTAATTGTGTTTAATTTGTTTTATGATAGCAGATTTGAATTGTGAAATGTCGATAATATTATTCTGATAAATACACTAAGTATCCTTCTCTATAATGTATTTATCTAGTTTACATGTCTTTATAGTATGACTGTTTAACACTTCATATTTAAACCTATTAATTGAGTTTAAACATTATGAGTGTTGGCATATAATTCCACTTTTTCTATGTAACCATACAGATCAACGACTATTTCTATAGTTGTTATCTATTAAATACATTAGACTATATGAATAAAATTTACACAGACATCCACCAATAATTATGTATAAATTTAACTTTTTTTAACCAGCTAACTCTACAGAATTAAAATCTAATTCCACACAATACCATAGAAAATATCAAAATATTTTTGTACTAATAAAATTCATAACATAGAATTGAATTTCTTTGTGCATACCAATTTTGGTAAGACTACTTTCCACCCAACCTTGAGCTTTCTCTCCACAGCTCTCCCTGAGTAGAGACCAATTCCTCCAAAGTGTAGACAACCTCTTTTCTACCCAAGAATTTATTATTTAAGTTTGTTTTCCTTTCAACATGTTTCCATAATTGCGTCCAGTAATCATGATGTTGTTTTCCTTTTTTCCTAGGCTTTCCTTTTGTTTTTTCCACAAAAGAACTTTAAAACTAGCTTTTTCCTCTTTCTAGTTTTATGTCACCTCTTCTCAGTAACTTTCCACTTTACTGAGGTATATTTTTAGATTTTTATCTCCAATCTAATATTCAATTTTTTTTTCTCCAAGGATTTTTGGAGAATCTAGGAAAGTCTTTGGAATCTTATCCATTCTGATGGACTTGAAATCCTGGTCTCCATTTATAATATAGTCTTTGCACAATAATTCCAATTTCAAATTTATTAAAATTAAAATAATAAAATATGTGCACAATAATTTTTTTCTTGTAGGTCCACTTAACCTTTATAATTGTTCAACTGTTTAATAAAAGCAGTAAAAATAGGGATATTACATATTCCCCCTCTAAAATAAAACACCGTCCTCAGTGTTGAAAAATATTACTTCACTTTTCAAACAGTGATGGATATTTTTCCTTGATATCTTCTTCTCGCTCCCAAGTAGCCTCTTTGGGTGCAAAGTGCTTCCACTACACTTTCACCCTTGCTACTGTCCTATTCCGGAGCTTGATTTCTTCCCGTGCTAGGATATGAAGTGGCCCTTGAAGAAATTCCCCTTCTAGTTCCACCTGTATCACTGTTGGGTCAATTTACTGAGCAAATTAACACGAGCATTTAATTATCAATATAGTTTGGTGAACTTAGAAGCATCCCCAAAGTATATGGGTTTCAATCATAGTCAAATTTAGAAGATGAATTATTGATGGTTAAAGAAATACATATTACAAATATAAAACTAAATTAATTAATTTCTAAACAATGGATCAAGATATATGAAATAATAATCAAGAGGCTCTATGTTCAAAGGTCCTGGTTGACCTTCATTACTGATTTCATTCTACCATCAATGCCATTGTGAAAATATGAAAGCAGGAAATGATAAATCTAACTTATAAACAATAGATTAAGATATATGAAATAATAATCAAGAGGCTCTATGTTTAGAGGTCCTGGTTGTCCTTCATTACTGATTTCATTCTATCCTTAATACTATTGTGAAAAGATGAAAGTAGGAAATGATAAATCTAACTTATAAACAATAGATTAAAATATATGAAATAATAATCAAAAGGCTCTATGTTGAGAGTCCTGGTTGTCCTTCATTACTGACTTCATTCTATCCTTAATACTATTATGAAAACATGAAAGCGGGAAATGATAAATATAACTTATAAATAATAGATTAAGATATATGAAATAACAATCAAGAGGCTTTATGTTTAGAGGTCCTAGTTTTCCTTCATTACTAATTTCATTCTATCGTTAATGCTATTATGAAAAAAAGAAAGAAGGATATGATAAATCTAACTTCTAAACAATAGATTAAGATATATGAAATAATAATCAAGAGGCTCTATGTTCAGAGGTCCTAGTTGTCCTTCATTTCTGATTTCATTCTATAATTAATGCTATTGTGAACACAGGAAAGCATGAAATGATAAATCTAACATAAGAAAACTGCTATGAAAACTAAGAAGTGTACTTAGCTCGATGTGGGGGTGCCCTCCACCCTTTCCTCGTACACTGATAGTACTTTCATCTATTGGAACTTATTCAATGCACAAGAAAATGATAAATTGTGTCTTTCATTCACTTCAAAAAATACTATTCCATATCCTATCTCTCCATATCTTATTATTTTTACCTGGATAAATAGCACTCCTAATTATACATGAGTGCTTTGAAAACAAGATAAGCAACTCATTAATTACAAATCCACTTTTCTCTCAACAAATATCCCTATAATTACAAAATATGATCCCTTTAAATCCTCACTCATATCTCACAAATATTGGATAAGATATGTTATCCAAATCTCCATGATCCTCTCCTTGGAATCTTCCATGATCTTCTCCTTGAAATATCCATAATCTTCTCTTTGGAATCTCCATGATCTTCTCCTTAGAATAATATTGAACAATTATCCTTTGAATTATTTAAATGGTGGAGGAAATATTCAACAATATTTTCCAAATAATCCTACACATTTACAAAGCTCATCCACATTTAAGATATTAGTGAAATATGTCAATTTTTCAATAATTAATCATACATTTTCTAATAATATTAAAAATAAATAAATTGGAAAATAATGAGGTGAACCCATGGAAATGGTATGATGAATGGTTAAATGAGGTGATGGAACGTGAGGAATGGTGAGGATAAACATGATGAAAATGTGAGAATTACGAGACCCAACATACCCCCAAACTGAACTTGTTGCATGCCCTCATGCAACCTTGCATGGATAAAACTTTTGGCTTTGCATGATTATGGTTTCTAACTATGTATCATTCCAAGATGTGAAATACATGTACTACAACTGATGTTTTCTATGGTTGGTTCTTGTGTTAACAACCATGAATATAACAAATGTTGGTTCTTGTGTTAACAAGATTCATTTCTTTTCTTTAATTTTCTTTTTTAACACATGTACTGCAAATGATAATTCATGTATTGGAAATGATAAGTCATTAATATGCATAAGAAAACCTTTTATCATTTTTTTTGAATCATGCCAAAATAGATATTAATGTATCAATTGCAACAAAGTGTAGTTTGGAAGAGTCATGTTGGTCTATAATATTTGAGGTGATGAATGGAATGAAATGGTTATGAATATTCCCCCCCAAAAAAAATTGAAGATGTGTTATGTTTATGAAAAGGTGAAAGATGATGTAATATGGTGAGGGAATTTTTCGAATTCATTTACTTTCAACATGTAAGAAACTGTTTGATTAAAAATTAGAAAATAACATACCTTCACTTACCCAAAACTCTGATGAACTATGAAAAATGTAGCTGCTGCTGCTTCTAGATCTGAAAAATGTCATGCCGATTTTCATGAGAGAATATGTTGTGTTGCTATATTAGGAAAATATCGTGGTGTTGGATCATGTGAATATCATGTTGCTGGATGAAGTGAAGGAATCTGAAGTGTTGCCGCTAGATGAAGTGAAGGAATCTGTACTGCTGCTTGGTTGTATGAATCTAAAGATGATGGCTGAAAGTGGAAATGTTGTACTCTCATATGGCTGAAGGAATTATATTGCAACTACTGATGGAGTCATGAAAAATATATAGTCTTCACTTTCTTCAAAAATCCGATGGTAAAATTCTAGTCATGCAAATGAATGTGTCGGTGTTGACCATGAAAAGAAATCATTGGATTACCGACCATTAATGGATGTCGTGAGCCAATGAGAGGCAAAATAACCATTGATGTCAATGAGTGCCAAGGTACCCTAGTACATTTTGCGAAGTGGAATAAATGATCTGATGTCAAGCCATTTGCAAGATCTAACCATCAAGGGACATTGATGTGTTCCCATGACTATCGGTGAGAGAACCTGTCAATAGGGCACACAAGCCTCAAGGTACTAATGATGAATATAGTATCTATCCCAGATAAGGTGCTGAAGTCGATGGGTCAAGACTTGTTGAAAGGTGGGCCTTAAATAATCCCACATCAGTCAAGACGAGTTTGTTCAAAATGATTGGTAGGACTATAGATGAAAAAATCTCAAAATCAAGCAGTGTATATGGTAGGGAAAGGTAATCATGAAAAGAGAGCTTGGAATTTTTATTGACAAGGGAAAATGAACTGAAAAATAAGAAGGAAATGATGTATGTTGTTTAGAAAAATAGGCATATATGGAGTCATGAAGGATAAGGAAATGGAAGATGGCTTGCAACATAGGGATGATTAAGGTGCTTGGAAGGAAAAATGTGAGTAATCATGACGCAAAAGTATTTTTGTGTAGCGACAAATGTCATGTGCAGTGAAGAATTAGTTCCTTCAAGCGTCCAATGATGCATTTTTCATTTTGATTTCTAAAAATCACTTTTGCATTAGATCGTCTTCAACCCTGAAAAACTTAGCACCATTCCTGCATAAAAATTGTTGCCTTTGTGTGCTACCTCCTTCAATTATTCTTGTATCAAGTGACTCAAAAAACAATTATCTCATTTTCAAGAATTTATTGATAGGGAAAAAAAAATGAATGATCGACGATCAATACTTTCTAGGGATTCTTGAAAAACAGGTCATGTTTGACCAGCATTGACCAAGCCAGTTTTAGCTCGGTTTGACTGAACCAATAAGTTTTCATCCATTCTTAGTTCCCAAGCTTTCTGAATATGTGCCCATCTTGTGCCTAGGTGTCCTGCAAGTATGACACTAATGAATCCATTACGATAATTTCCAGTTATGTCCAAAAATACTCTTAAAACCCAATTTTTACTAAAATTTCTAAAAGTTGAAAAACATAATAGATTTTCCTGAATATGCATACTAAGGTCACAATAGGTCATATGTGGATGGTATAAAGTGGAAAATGATGGAAATTAAGTGGATATAATAAGAAAAAATTTCATCAAAAACAAGGGCCAACATCTTTCTCCCCCTTGCTTACTCACAAGCATGTCCTCATGCTTGCTTCTGTGTTCTTGAACTTCTTCCTCTGAGTGATAATTGCCCTGCTAATGTACCTATGACTTTTGCCATAGATTTTGAAGCTTCTTGTTTAGCAGCGTGCAAAAGGATGTCAAGACCCTCATGTCTTTTTTTCTCTTCTTTGTATATGTGATCTGGACATTTGAAAATACCCTCTTTGGAAGATATTTTGTCAAAATTCCTTTTAGAACTAAGTTATTGACACCTTCATGTTTTTTTTAACCTTTTCTACCTTACCTACAAATAGAATCTTATTCTGCCTTCAAAGATCCTCAAATTTTGAAATGAACAATCCTCTAAAAATTAATTTTGAAGATATTTCTCTCTGTGTGTATAAAAATCTTACTGGTAATATGAGAAATGAAAGAATTTTCCAATGTGTATATGAGAATGAAAATAAAATATACACACTTGTATAAATAATGGAAGAATTTCATTTACTGTGTATAAATATGGGCAATTTTTTTTCACTCGTTGTATATAAAAATTAGGCAAAAACATAGTTAACCATGCATGAGGAGACTCACTGTTTTTAATGATACCTGAGCTGCAACAAGATCAATGAAACCCTCTTTCTCTATCTCTAGCAATTAAATGCTCAGAATATGAAATTGAATCCTCGAAAAACTCTCTGCCCTTTCAAAAATTGAAATCAATTTCTACTTTGTTCTTTCAGAACTTAAAAATAAATTATGGGAATAATTAAATCTCTCTGAAATTAAAATCAAATTGTTTGAAATGAGAAATTTTCATAAACCTGAATAAGTATTTTCAAATTCACCTTGTTTGCCTTCTTAGAAATATACTTCTTCTTGCAAATGTCTCCTCAGAAATTGATTTTCTAGAAAACAATCTACACTATTTGGGCATTTTTTTTATCACATTATTTTCAGGCAATCGCAATTCATATGTGCTTTCAGCATTTCCATTCGCTGCCTTTTTTAAAAAATCGAATTCTGGAAATTTTTTCTCTTACAGGTCTCTGAAGAAATCAATTTTTTTAAAAAAAATTGATGCTACAGATTCACTACTTTCTCTGAGAATAATATTCCTTTCAAATTCAACGTTAATCTACCTTCTAGCACATGCAAGTCAATATTGTTGTTTGCTATATTAGCTTCATCCTTTCTCACCAAGTAGTAGTTGACATTAGGTGCAGATGGAATATCTACCACATTAGTTTCGTATAAGATCATTTCTCTTCTAATAGTGCATAGTATGAGGCAAAAGTTGGAACATCATATACATGAGATTGTATGGTGCAAAAGTTGGAAGAGCAACGAATTCTCTATTTTGATGAAAAATGAGTTTTCTATCTCAAAAGAAAATCACTGTGTGGAAGACATACTCATTTTGAAATTGTCACAAGCTTATGCTCAATTTTCCTCTGTGAAACACTTTCCAAGAATATTTGTTGTGCATAAAAATTCTTGAGAATATGATTCAAGACATATGGAAATACTATTTTATAAATCATGTTCATGATTTCACAAATTGATTTTTTATGGAGAGATTTCGAAGTTTTAAATGAGGTACCTGATTTTTAGAGGTGATCATGATAAAAATTAATTAGAGCTCCAGTTAAATTTTTTAGAGAATTTATTTTACAAGTGGCAATTCATTTTGAATGAAGGCCATATTGTGAAATTTACGAATAATGAAGATTTATCACAAGTTATCACAGTCCATAGCACCAGTTCAAGATTCATATGCAACACATAATCTCTTCTGCAATCAATCATCAATTTGTGGGAAATGGGGGAAACGGTCACATGCGTACATAGACACAATATGTAATGGGGAAAGCTTATCGCTGAAAACCCTACGACCTATTTTGTATATTATATGGAGAGAACATGTAACAGTACATAGCACAATACTCCTCACAAGTACTCAGTACTATCTCATGAAGTTACACACAAACTAGCTCAGTTTTGAACAAGTCATAGGTTCAAAACTCATCCACTAATTGCCTGCCTCTATTGCGCAATCAAGGCTGGTCTAATGAGAGATCCAAGGTTCGAATCTCCTTGGCTTGACAGCGCAATCCTCATGGGAAATTTCCTCCAAGTGTGGTGCAAATCTCATGCACAACTAATGTCACAACTGATAGCTATCTCAACCCTGTCATCTACCTCTTCCACTGGTCTCCACTGAACAGTCCATGCACTGTAGTGAAATGATGTGTTCTTGAGTTGAATAATGAGTTAATATTTAGTGAATTAAATAATATTTAATTCACTCCACTCATTACTAGTTGATTAGCTAGTTAAACTAATCTCAACTAGTTCAACTAAGTTAAACCGAACACAACTCCACCAACTGTCTCGTCAACTCCACCAAACTTCTGCCACTGAAGTCCTAACTGAAGTCAACCATGCATGAGCTCACAAAACCCCAAGGAATAGCGTAATTCCTTCTGTCAGATGCATGGGCCACATCCGTAGCTCCAACTGAAGTGCTCCAAGAGAATAAATTGAAGTTTAAAGTCCAAATATTATTAAGGGCTAATAATATTTGACTGACCTATTTTTAGACAGGCAGTCTAAAAATAGACTTTGACCTGTATGTCTAAAAATAGAGGTCCATCTATTTTTACCAACTCGACCAATCATCCAATAATAGCATACTGCAACTCCTAGACCATGCTCCATATGTCTAAAAATAGACATAGTCTAAAAATAGACTTTGCGCCAAAAATAGCCTGCGGGCCCACTTAGTGAAGGCGACTTCATTTCAATAAGCTCCATCATCTTGCTGCATTTTCAACACTCCCTCTCAGCAAGATATGGATTATCTGCAACCCCTATCCTGCCTCTGTGGAATTCGAACTTGCTCCTGGTGAGCGCCTTCGTCGGGATGTCGGCATCCTGATCCTCCGTGGGAACATATGAAAGCATCATGATTCTCCGCTGAACACAATCTCTGATATGATGGTACCTGATGTCGATGTGTTTGGACCTATCATGAAATACTGGATTAGCCGAGAGCTTGATGCAGCTCTGGTTATCACAATAAATCACTGTAGGCTCCAAATGCAACCTGAACAATCCAACGAGGATCTTCCTCATCCAAATAGCCTTGCATGCAGCCAAGCTAGCTGCCATGTACTCGGCCTCTGCTGAACTGAGTGCCACGGATCTCTGCTTCCTGCTGTACCAGGAAACTGCTGTCGACCCAATGCTGAAAACTCCTCCAGATGTGCTCTTTCGGTCCATTGGGCTCCCTGCCCAATCTGCATCAGTGAAGCCGGAAAGCTTCGCTCCATCCTCCTGTCTGTACCATAGACCATATCCCGATGTGCCACTAAGATAACGCAATACATGCTTGCCTGCCTTCCAGAAGAGCTTGGTAGGCTTAACCATAGCTTGTGAAAGCTGGTTAACAGCATAGCATATATCGGGTCGTGTATTGACCAGATACATAAGCGACCCCACCAACTGTCGATAGACAGTGGCATCCACTACCTCCGCAGAAGTAGCATCCTCCTTCCTCCAACCACCAGGAAGAGGAGTGTCAACAGGCTTGCAGCCTTGCATGTTGAACCTCTCCAGAATCTCCCGGGCATACTTGCCTTGAGAAACAAACAGTCCTCCGCTGCGCTGCCAAATCTCCAATCCCAGGAAATAATGAAGGATGCCCAAGTCCTTCATCTCAAACTCTCGTGCAAGATCCTCCTTGCATGAAAGTATCAACTGCTCATCGCCAGTCAAAATCAGATCATCTACATACGGTACGATGATCAACAGCTTCCCCTCCACCACAATCTGGTACAGGTTTGGATCCGCCTCACTCTTGGAGAATCCAAGCCCGGTGAAGTAGCTGTCTATCCGAGTGTACCAAGCATGAGGTGCTTGCTTCAGCCCGTACAGTTCTCTCTTGAGTCGGCACACATGCGACTCACTGCTGAAGATCTCGAAACCTTCAGGCTGCTCTATGTACACCTCCTCCTCAATGACTCCGTTGAGGAACACAGTCTTCACATCCATCTGATGGATGTGCCATCCCATCTGCGCTGAGAGAGCTAGGATCGTCCGTATGGAAGAGTACCTTGCGACAGGTGCAAAGGTCTCCTCATAATTGATCCCCTCGATCTGCGAGAAGCCACGGGCGACAAATCTCGCCTTGTACTTCTCCACACTCCCGTCAGCCGCCTGCTTCACTTTGTAGATCCATCGTGAACCCACCACTGATTTCCCCTCCGGTCTTGGGACAATCTCCCATGCACTGTTTCTGACGATCGAATCATATTATTCGATCATGGCATCTACCCATGCGGGTTCCTCCACAGCTTCCTCAAAAGAGGATGGCTCCGTCACAACACATTGACTCACAAGAGCCATGTATCCAGTGTACCGATCCGGTGACTGTCTCTGTCTGCGCTGTGCTGTAGGTGGTCCTACAACCTTCTATGCATCCCGAGCCAGTCGCTCAGCTTCTGTAGTGCGCATGCGCCCTCTGATGGTTGGCGCTGCATGGGTGGTTTCTTCCACCTCCTAAACTTCCTCTTGTGGCTGATCCACATCCGGAAGCTCCTCCTTAGGAACTAATAGCTCCTCATCTGCATGCAAGTGTGGCTCCCTCTCAAGCGAACACTGCATGGCTTTCTCCTCCTAAAACTTGATATCCCGTCGCACAACAGTCTTGCGACTGTCTGGAAAATACACCCGATAGTTGTGAGGTGTATCAGTGTACCCCACAAATATTCCAACCTTTGCGGTCGGATCCAGCTTCTTTCTGGCATCCTTCGTCACATGCATGTAGACAGGTGAGCCAAAAATTCTCAGATGAGAAATATCAGGCCTCTTGCCAGAAAATGCCTCCTCCAGTGTACTCATGCCAAGAACCTTGTGAGGACAACGGTTCTGCACATACACTGTTGTATTGCATGCCTCGGCCCACAAGTGAAGGGGTAGGCCCTGATCATGCAACATCGCCCGTGCAGCACCCACGATCGTTCTGTTCTTCCGCTCAGCCACCCCGTTCTGCTGTGGGTTATGGGGTGTGATGAGCTCTCTCCGAATCCGTTCTGCGCTGCAAAAGTCTTTGAATTCAGACGAGATGAATTCACCACCATTGTCGCTCCTAAGAGCCTTCACATGCTTCCCCGATTCCTTCTCTACCAGCGCCTTGAATTCACAGAACTTTGAAAATGTCTCGCTCTTCTTCTGCATGAAGAAGATCCAGCACTTCCGAGAGAAATCATCAACAAAGATCACATAGTACTTGTGCTTTGCTGTCGAAGCTACACAGAAAGGACCACACACGTCTGTGTGAACTCTCTCAAGGATCGTCGTGGCGCGACTATCCTTCTCGTGAAAGGTGGCTTTCACATACTTCCCCAAGGTACACCCCTTGCACTGATATGACTGCGCAAGAGTGCCCTTAGGAAGCCCAGTAGAAATCTGTTGTAGTATCTTCAAAGCTCCATGGTGAAGGTGGCCCAATCTCCTGTGCCACAGTTCGCCCTCATCATCCCGGCTCACCACTTCTCCCGCCTTGCATGCCATTGCTGCACATCCATCTACTTGCAACTGATAAAGGTTCTTGACTCAAACCCCTATCTTCCGGGTCTCACCAGTAGTCTTACTGCGCAGGAAGGCTTTTCCTTCGCTGAAGACCACATCATACCCCTTGTCTTCCAACATCGCCACAGAGATCAGGTTCTTCATCAATCCTGGAACATGCAAAACATCCTTCAATATGAAAGGTTTACCAGACTCCCTCTCAAAGGAAATGGTACCGATACCAGTCGCACTATATCTACCATCATCGCCCATCTCGATGTGCACTCCAAGATCTTTTTCCTCCAGATCTGAAAACAGATCTCGATCTCCGGTCATGTGAAATGACGCACCACTGTCCAAGAACCAAACTGATCCCGCCACACTTGAAACCAAGCATGCGATCAGTGAAAAATCCAGTTCAAATTGAGAAGCCAATGCCTCTCCCGCTGCAGATCCAACAACCTTCTTATTTTTCTTCTTCTGCGGACAATTTGTGGCATAGTGTCCGTGCTGGTGACAGTGAAAACACTTCACCTTGGACATGTCTTGCTTCTTGCCTTTCGCACCAGACTGAGAAGCCTTCTTGCTCTTCCCCTTCTTTGCTTTGGCAGCCAAAGCGCAATTTTCTTCATCGGATACCTTTGATGAAGATCCGTCCCTGGTAGTCCTCCTTATCTCCTCTTGCATGAGATCCGCCCAAAGGCGCTCCCATCCCGGCAACTTCTCCCAACCATTGACACTATCTTGATATGAATTCCAAGCCTTCGGAAGACCAAGGAGAGCCAGGTCTACCATGTCCTCTTCTTCGACAGTCACCCCCACACTTCCCAGCTCATCTCTGCATTGAGTGAACTTCGTGAGGTATTTGGCGATACTGTCGCCTTTCTCCATCTTGATGTTCCTGAGCTTATCTTTGAGCGCCAGCTTCCTTTGATCGCTCTTACTCTGGAATAGATCCGTCAAAGCTTTCCACATTAAATATGGAGAAGCCTTTCCATGCAGGCTGGATACAATATGATCCTTGACGCCCTCCAACAGGATCCTTCGACATTTCGCCATCTTCTTTTGCCATGCTTCGACTTCAGCAGGATCGGTGGGCTTTTGGACATCCATATCCACGAACTCCTTCAGTCCATTATCTTCTAATACTGCCTCCATGCGATCCTTCCATGCAACATAATTCGAACTGCCTTCAAGAGCATATTCGAGTCGCAAACCGTTGAAAGACATTTTCAACTCCAGCACCAAGAAAACAAACTGCTGCAAAATTCGAATTCCAAGCTCAAAGCTCAACCGCTCTTGATCTGTGAGAACAAATTATTTCTAGCACAGAGATCGACTGCAGGGGCATTTATTGGATATATCACCTTTCAAAGGAAAGGATGGATCCAGAGGCTACCTGGCCCGCATGCAGACTCTGTCTACCGAAATAAGTTTGTAATCACTGTGATGATCAATCTCTGCTCCGATAGCTCTTATAGCTCCGATACCATGTAGAAATTTGCTGAATAATGAATATTTATCCACTGAGATTATCCTGATCACATATCAATTCGAATTCATATGCAACACATAATCTCTTCTACTCAGATCATCACACATGCGGAAATAAAACAAGCGGTATGCGATCAAAAGATCATCAAAACATCACACACATTACACAGTATGTATGGGGAAAGATTATAGCTGAAAACCCCCAACTATTTTGTATAATATAATGGAGAGAACATGTAACAGTACATAGCACAATACTCCTCACAAGTACTTAGTACTATCTCATAAAGTTACACACAAACTAGCTTGGTTTTGAACAAGTCACTGGTTCAAAACTCATCCACTAATTGCCTGCCTCTATTGCGCAATCAAGGCTGGTCTAATGAGAGATCCAAGGTTCGAATCTCCTTGGCTTGACAGCGCAATCATCATTGGCAATTTCCTCCAAGTGTGGTGCAAATCTCATGCACAACTGATGTCACAACTGATAGCTGTACTCACCCTTTCATCTACCTCTTTCACTGGTCTCCACTGAACTGTCCATGCACTGTAGTGAACTGATGTGTTCTTGAGTTGAATAATGAGTTACTAATTAATGAATTAAATAATATTTTATTCACTCCACTCATTACTAGTTGATTAGCTAGTTAAACTAATCTCAACTAGTTCAACTAAGTTAAACCGAACACAACTCCACCAAACTTAACATACTTTGAAGTCTAAGCGAAATCCTTCATGCATGAGCTCACCCAGACGAGGAATAGCGTAATTCCATACATCGGATACATGGGCTACATCGTAGCTCCAACTGAGGTACTGAAAATAAACTAAAGGTTTAAGTCCAAATATTATTAAGGGCTAATAATATTTGGCGGCCTATTTTTAGACGAGGCGGGTCTAAAAAATAGACTTTTATTTTGTGTATGTCTAAAAATGAGGTCCATCTCTATCCCCAAAACTCAACCAATCATCCAAGAATAGCATGCCATATCCTAGACCATGCTCCATATGTCTAAAAATATACATAGTCTAAAAATAGACTTTGCGCCAAAAATAGCACTGCGGACCCCACCCGTGAAGGCGACTTCATTTCACTAAGTTCCATCATCTTGCTGCATTTTCAAAATTTCTAGAGGTGGTAGTATTGTTTTAAATAGAAACAGAGGTCCATCATATAACTAACACTTAGTTTGACACCTCTGAATACAATCCCAATTTTTATCAACCACAAAATCTGCTCAACTTCAGAAAAATCCGGAATAGAAATCAATTTAGTTACCTGGATCCTTTGCGTGATCCCTAGAATTTGTTGATTTTCTTTGGTCCACTTAGCACACAAGGAACTCGGTTTTTCTATGGTTAAGAGTATCTACAGCTCAAAATTTTCAATTTTTCCTTTTCACGAGTGAGAGTAGCTCCTCGTTATGCTTCTTTGTGTTAACTACAACTTTGCGTTCTTTCAATTAGATTATTTGTTCTGCACAATACTCTCTGTGTCTCTCCTACTTATTTCTTCTTCCACGAGGATGCTCCCTACGTGCATACAAATTTATAGCGTCCTGCTCCTCTACTTGAGCATAAATGTTGGGTCAATTTACTGAGTAAATTAACACGAGAATTTAATTATCAATCCAGGTCGGTGAACTTAGAAGCATCCCCAAAGTATATGGGTTTCAATCATAGTCAAATTTAGAAGATGAATTATTGATGGTTAAAGAAATGCATATTACAAATATAAAAATAACTTAATTAATTTCTAAACAATGGATCAAGATATATGAAATAACAATCAAGAGGTTCTATGTTCAGAGGTCCTGGTTGTCCTTCATTACTGATTTCATTCTATCATCAATACCATTGTGAAAATATGAAATCAGGAAATGATAAATCTAACTTCTAAAAAACAGATTAAGATATATGAAATAATAATCAAGAGGCTCTATGTGCAGAGGTCCTGGTTGTCCTTCATTACTGATTTCATTCTATCCTTAATACTATTGTGAAAACATGAAACCAGGAAATGATAAATCTAACTTCTAAACAATAGATTAAGATATATGAAATAATAATCAAGAGGCTCTATGTTCAGAGGTCTTGCTTGTCCTTCATAACTGATTTCATTCTACCATCAATGCCATTGTGAAAATATGAAAGTAGGAAATGAGAAATCTAACTTCTAAACACTAGATTAAGATATATGAAATAATAATCAAAAGTTTCTATGTTTAGAGGTCCTGGTTGTCCTTCATTACTGATTTCATTCTATCCTTAATACTATTGTGAAAACACGAAAGCAAGAAATGATAAATCTAACTTCTAAACCATATATTAAGATATATGAAATAATAATTAAGAGGCTTTATGTTCAGAGGTCCCGGTTTTCCTTCATTACTAATTTCATTCTATCCTTAATACTATTGTGAAAACATGAAAGCAGGAAATGATAAATCTAACTTCTAGACAATAGATTAAGATATATGAAATAATAATCAAGAGGCTCTATGTTCAGAGGTCTTGGTTTTCCTTCATTACTGATTTCATTCTATCATTAATGCTATTGTGAAAAAAGGAAAGCAGGAAATGATAAATCTAACTTCTAAACAATAGATTAAGATATATGAAATAATAATCAAGAGGCTCTATGTTCAGAAGTCCTGGTTGTCCTTCATTACTGATTTCATTCTATCCTTAATAGTATCGTGAAAACATGAAAGCAGGAAATGATAAATCTAACTTCTAAACAATAGATTAAGATATATGAAATAATAATCAAGAGGTTCTATGTTTAGAGGTCCTGGTTGTCCTTCATTACTGATTTCATTCTATCATTAATGCTATTGTGAAAATAGGAAATTAGGAAATGATAAATCTAACTTCTAAACAATAGATTAAGATATATGAAATAATAATCAAGAGACTCTATGTTCAGAGGTCCTGGTTGTGTAGGTCATCTCCTTCATTACTGATTTCATTCTATCATTAATGCTATTGTGAAAATAGGAAATTAGGAAATGATAAATCTAACTTCTAAACAATAGATTAAGATATATGAAATAATAATCAAGAGACTCTATGTTCAGAGGTCCTGGTTGTCCTTCATTATTGATTTCATTATATCCTTAATACTATTGTTAAAAAATGAAAGCAGGAAATGATAAATCTAACTTCTAAACAATAAATTAAGATATATGAAATAATAATCAAAAGGCTCTATTTTGAGAGGTACTGGTTGTCCTTCATTACTAATTTCATTTTATCCTTAATACTATTGTGAAAACATGAAAGAAGGAAATGATAAATCTAACTTCTAAACAATAGATTAAGATATATGAAGTAATAATCAAGAGGTTCTATGTTCAGAGTTCTTGGTTTTCCTTCATTATTGATTTCATTCTATCATTAATGCCACTGTGAAAACAAGAAAGTAGAAAATGATAAATCTAACTTCTAAATAATAGATTAAGATATATGAAATAATAATCAAGAGGCTCTATGTTCAAAGGTCCTAGTTGTCCTTCATTACTGATTTCATTATATCATTAATGCTATTGTGAAAATAGGAAAGCATGAGATGATAAATCTAACATAAGCAAACTGCTATGAAAACTAAGAAGTGTACTTAGCTCGGTGTGGGGGTGCCCTCCACCCTTGCCTTGTACACTGAGAGTACTTTCAAATACTAGAACTTATTCAATGCACAAGAAAATGATAAATTATGTCTTTCATTAACTTCAAAAAATACTATTCCATATCCTATATCTCCATATCTTATTATTTTTACTTGGAGAAAGAGCACTCCTATTTATACATGAGTGATTTGAAAACAAGATAAGCAACTCATTAATTACATATCCGCTTTTCTCTCAACCAATATCCCTATAATTAAAAAATATGATCCCTTTAAATCCTCACAAATCTTGGATAAGATATGTTATCCAAATCTCCATGATCTTCTCCTTGGAATCTTACATGATCTTCTCCTTGAAATATCCATAATATTCTACTTGGAATCTCCATGATCTTCTCCTTAGAATAATCTTGAACAATTATCCTTTGAATTATTTAAATGGTGGATGAAATATTCAAGAATATTTTGAATAATTCTTCCAAATAATCCTACACATTTAAAAAGCTCATCCACATTTAAGATATTAGTGAAATATGTCAATTTTCCAATAATTAATAATAAATTTTCTAATAGTATTATAAATAAATAAATTGGAAAATAATGAGGTGAACCCATGGAAATGGTATGATGAATGGTTAAACGAGGTGATGGTCTGTGAGGAATGATGAGGATAAACATGATGAAAATGTTACAATTACGAGACCCAACAATAACATTCCAATCAATTACATGAGTAGGATCATGTATATAATTTTTAAATAATGAAACATGAAAAACATTGTGAACCTTAATGTGACTAGTTAAAGCCAACTTGTAAGCTACTGGCCCCACTCTTTCTAGCACTTCAAATAGTCCACAGTAGTGTGGTGCTAATTTAGAACAACTACCCGTATATAAAGTATTCTTTTTGGGCTTAATCATAATGTAAACATGATATCCCACTTTCAATTCACTATGAATTCTATTTTTGTCTGCATAGCTCTTTTGTCTATCTTGAGCTGTCTTAATGTTTTGCTAAATTTTCTTCACAATTATTTCCATTTCTCACAATGCATCTGGTCCAAGAATTAACTTATCCTCTGATTGACTCCAACTAAGAGGTGTGTCACACTTTCTGCCAGATAATGCTTCAAAATGACTCATTTTTATTGAGGCCTGATAACTATTATTATATGCAAATTCTGCCAGATGCAGAAAGTCTTCCCACCTTGTAGGTCTTTCCATAACATACATTCGCAGCATGTCTTCTAAAACCTGATTTGTTTTTTCATTTTGTCCATCTGTTTGGGGATGGTATGCGGTACTAAAGTTCAATTTTGTACCCATTTGTTCAAAAAGAGTCTTCCAAAAATCTGAAGTAAAATTTTCATCTATGTTTGATATGATCACCTTAGGAATCCCATGTAACTTCACAATTTCTTTCACAAATACATTAGCTACTTGAGCTGTACCAAAAGTAGATTGTACTAGTAAAAAGTGTGCAACTTTAGTCAATGTGTCTACAACTACCATTATAGAATCATGTTGGTATTTAGTTCTAGGCAACTCAGTTATAAAATCTATGGAAACTGTTTCCCACTTCCTTTCTGGAATAGGTAAAGGATTCAACAGTCCTGCTGGATGCTGATGTTTTACTTGTACCTGTTGACATTCCAAACATTAAGCTAAATAATTAGCCACATATTTCTTCATACCTGGCCAAAACATATTCTTCTTCAATCCTGAAATCAAATTTTGTTAACCAGGGTGTCCTGCATAGGGTATTTTCTGATACTCATCTAAAATTTCATGTTTTAATGAGCTTGCATTGGGAATGTACAATCTATTTTTATAACAAATCAACCCTTTCTGGTTTTGAGTATATCCCAATATTTCAGTATTCTGCAATTTTTCTTGAAGTTTTTCATAGCTTGAATATTGACTCAATACTTCTTATATTAATCCTTCAATGTCAAAATTCACACTACTTCCAACACTATTCAATATTTGATGAGCATTCCTTCTCAAAGTATCTGCAATCTTATTTTCATTTCCTTTAATATGTTTGATTTCTATGTCAAACTCACTAAGGAAAGACAACCACCTAGCTTGTCTAGCATTTAAATCAGGTTGTGTGAAAAAGTATTTCAAACTTATATGATCTGTCATCAATACAAACTTCTTTCCTAACAGATAATGTCTCCACATCTTCAAAGCATGTATTACAGCAGGTAACTCTAAGTCATACACAGTGCAGTTATGTTCATGTTTCTTTAATTTTCTTGACTCATATGCTATGACTGAGTTTTCTTGTAGTAATAACCCTTATAATCCTTCTGCACAAGCATATGTACACACTACAAATTCTATGTTTAGATCAACAATATTCAAAATAGGAGCATTTTTTAGTTTAAGTTTTAACTATTCAAAACTATGTTGACATTTTGTTGTCCACTCAAACTTCATCCCTTTCTTTTGTAGAGAGGTAATAGGATATGCTAAGGCTGAAAATCCTTCTACAAATCTCCTGTAGTATCCCACGATTCCCATGAATGATCTTATGGATGGAACATCAGTAGGAGCAAGCCAATCCATGATAGCTTGTATCTTTTCCAAGTTTACTGCCAATCCTTTTTCTGAAATTACATGACCCAAGTACTAAATTTTATCTTTATAAAAATTACATTTTCTAAGTTTGGCATATAACTTATGTTCTCTAAGTGTTTGTAAGAGAATTTTGAGATGTTATTATGTTCTGTTTCATTCTTGGAATATACTATAATGTCATCAATAAATACCAAAACAATTTTTTCTAGATACTTATTTAACACACTACTCATTAGACACATGAAGGTAGCAGGTGCATTAGTCAACCCAAAAGGTAGAACTACAAACTCATAGTGTCATTATCTAGTTCTGAATGTAGTAGTATTTATGTCTTTAGGCTTAATTCTCAGTTGATGATAGCTCATTCTTAAATCAATCTTTGAAAATATAATAGCTCATCTCACTTTATCAAATAAATCATCTATTCTGGGTAGAGGATATCGATTCTTTATAGTCAATTTATTTAGTTGTCTGTAGTCTATACACATTCTAAATGTGTCATCTCTCTTTTTAACAAACAATATAGGTTCTCCCTATGGAGACACACTTGGATGGATATAACCTTGGTCCAATAACTCTTGTAGTTGTAGTTTTAATTCCAACAACTCTAGGGTTCTCATTCTGTATGGTGCTCTAGATACAGGTGTAGCTCCAGGTATTAATTCAATTGAAAAATCAATTCATTGGGGGAATTTTGAGGTCTAAAATGGGCCTCCTAAGAAAAATGTACAACCAAAATAAACTTTATAAGAAGAAATAGGATTCAAGATGATGATTTCAACCATGGGTGATGATTCACCATTTTTTTAAGTAAAAGGGCAAAAAGATTAAAAAATAATAAAATAATAAAACTACTTTTTCAACTTGTATTTTCAACTTATCTCCCAAATTTTTTCCTCAAATTTCGAGGGGGGGTACTCGTTGGATGCAAAATTTAATTCCTCATCCAATGAGTACCCATGTTGCATACTTGTCATGGACCCTGCTACACGAAAAATGATAAATACATGAAAAAACGTGATTGCAATAATGTTTTTCATGTATTTCTCATTTTTCGTGTAGCAGGGTCCATGAAAAGTATGCAACATGGGTACTCATTCGATGAGGAATTAAATTTTTCATCCAACGAGTACCCCCCCTCGAAATTTGAGTAAAAATTTTGGGAGATAAGTTGAAAATACAAGTTGAAAAAGTAGTTTTTTCTTTTCCCTCGAAAATTTGATGATGTAATCAAATCTTATTTTATTATTTCCACTATTTTTTTATAATTTTCTTAGGAGGCCCATTTTAGACTTCAAAATTCCCCTAATGTCTCTTTTAGGGGGTAGTTGAGGAATTTACTCTGGAAACACATCTTTGAATTCGCTAATTACTGGTAGTTTTTCTACAACTTCTTTTTTTAGTTTGCTATCCTAATTTCTCCACCTGCAAAACATACACTTGACAACCCTTCCTTGTTGTTCTCTTTAATTGTAGAGATGAAATATGTCTTATTGATATTGGTCTGGTTTTACCTCACCATCTACACAGTGAACTGTCTTATCTAAGAAATTAACTATTTCTTTCTGTTTTTATAAACAATCCATTCCCTCTAACACATCATATGAACCTAAAGGTAAAATATTTAAATTCAGTTCGGTTTCATATCCATTTAAATTTATAGAAATCTTTGGTAATTTGTGGGTCACCTTTCTTTTTGTCCCTGTGGGTAATTGAACTAACCATGCTTGCTGAAATTTTTCTGATTTTAATTTTCACTTTTCCACCATTTGTGGACTTATGTAGCTTAAATTTGCTCTTGGACCTATCAAAAGAGAAACAGATTATGTAGCAATCATACCTTTTATTTCAACCATGGTTGATTGATGTTCAACTTGGTGATCCTCTAGTGTAGCACTGATTCTTGGAATGTTTCTAGCCACATCATTTACAGTAGTTTCTTCTCTCAATACTTGAATAGTTTTAATTGTTCGATGAGGATAGTCACGTAATAGATGATGTTCTCCACAACCCTAGCACCTTAATAGTTCCTTCATTTTTACAGTTCCTTCTTTCTTGCTGTTTATTTCCATTTGTTTAGATCCAATTTGAGATTGGTTGACTTTCTCTAGTTTTGCTAAACTTCTTCCTTTAATGATTTTTCCCAAAGTTTTTCAAGTATGTTGGTTTTAATCCACTAGAGTCACCTTTCACTTTTTCTTTTATTGCAATTTTTTCAGCTGATCGTTTCTGCCTTTAAATTGCCGATAACACATTCTTGCTTTGCTCACCGCTTCGTCCATTGTCTTTGGATTGTCAAATTATATTCTCTCCTTGTAGATAGTAGGTAGGAAGTTAAAAAATTGTTGTACCTTATCCTTATCTTCTCTAATATAAGGTACATAACAAAGCAGATTATTGAATTTGGTAACAAAATCATATATTGTGAGTTGTCCCAATCTCAACTCATGAAACTCTTTGGCTTTGTCATCATAGTATCTTTCATTCATATATCTAGCTATAAATTTAGTTTGGAAGTCTTCCCAAGTAACAATTTTCTCATCTAATACATGTACCATTTTGGTTTCTTCCCACCACAAGGTAGCCTTACCATTTGTAGTTGGTAAATAAGTAAGTTTGAGTTTTACTTTATTTATAGACTTGGTAATTTTCATGTTTAAAAGTCAGCAAATCTTCCTCCTTTTCCCCCATAAATTAGGAGGTTTGTTACACCATTTTTGGGTGTCTAACCTATAAATAGGCCAGATGGACCCCCGTACACATGTAAGACGATTTTACCTACGATCGTGCCTTCACCTATCATTAATAGCAATAAACCACATTTATTAGGTTGTTTATGGTCTAAACAGGAAACCCCAAAAGGAAATATTAAACAAACCTATGTTTGTTTGATTTTCCTCATGGAATAATTAATTAAACCATAATTTAATTATTATTCCCAGTCATGTTTAACCCAAAAACAAAGAAATTAATGAGATAAACCCTTAGTTATCTTATTATTTTCTGGGAATAATTATTTAAATCTTATTTAGATAATATTCCTTGTTAAATATGACCAAATCACCCACTATTAATCAAATAAATCATTATTTATTTGATTATCTTCCAACCACTTCCTTAAAAAGATAAATAAATCATTTATTTATTTATTTTTCACTAATCAAAGGATTTGACCCAAGTCAAACACCCTTTCCCTCCAACAAATATAATAAAATATTCCATAAAGGTGGATCTAGATTTGGTTAACATTATTTTAATCATGCACCAAGATCTAGAATGACCCAATATTTTGTTATAAATAGGAGGGTTCTTCCCCATCATTCTTCACCTTTTGTTGCCTATTAGATCACTCTGGATCTATACACTTGGTCTCATTTTTCCATCATTTGCTCCCATTGAGCTTCATTTTTGCATTGGGTTTTCTACACCTACAAGAAAGAGAAAGCTTAGATCTGAAGTGCTGAGGACTACAAAGAACCCATCCCATTGAGGAGAGCTGGATACACCTTCTTGTTTTCCTCCCAGGTGCCCTGTAATATAAAATTCTTTCAAAAAATTGTGTTCTTGTCTTGTCTATTGGATGCATGGAGCAAACCCTTTATTTTACTGCTTAATGTCTTTCCATTTATAGATCTGGTTGTTGCAGCATTTTTATTACTAACCGCAGATCTGAAGATATTTGGCAGCCACTATTGTTGTTAGGGCTATTAGTTATGTGTAGCTAAAGTGGTCCTTTTTCGTACACTTCGACGAAGGATTCATACTAACAAATGGCGACTCCACACGGGTTTTAAATTACGACCGCTGTCGTTTTTCCTATTCCTGCATATCCAGCTACTTCAGAACCTAGGGTTTCTTTTCAGATTTTTGTTTTTCCTATTTTCATGTGGTTTTTTCCTCATAAAGCCCTAAAACATTAAAATTTCTAACTTCCGTGTGTTTCTGGCCCTATTGCGCAGGTGACCGACATCAGCCGCAGCTGAGACGACATTTTTTTCTGAAATCTGCCGCCGGGAGTCCCGGAAGTGCAGGTCGCACTTTTTGGCCCAAAAAGTGCGTCCTCAAGCCTCAGGACGCAGAAAACAACCCCAAAACTGTGACCGGAGCGAAAAACTGGTCAAAAACCGCGACCTGGACTTTTTTCTGCTGTTTTTCTGAACTTTTTCTGGGTTTTTCTGAAGCTTCTGTCAGGGTTTTCCAGCCTCTGTCTCAGCCCGTTTCGACTTGTTTCTGATCTTCTTTTGCTCATCTAAGTGGGAACCTAGGCCCCTAGGGCTTCAGTACCCTCCACTTTTGGTGGAAGAGTTTTAGCTGTTTCAGGTGTCTGATTTTTCAAAGTTTCAGCCTTCCCTTTTTCAGATCTGATACCTCATCCTCAGATCCCTTTTAATCAGCTTTTCTTCCTTTCAAATCACCTCTTGGAGTTTTGTTTGGACCCCCCTTTAGGACCTCATCCCTGTCCCTTCCGCTTTTTGCTGATTTCCCTTTTTTTCCAGCCACCTTGCCTCTGCCTCTTGGCTGTGATCTGCACCTCTTTTCAGCAGCTTCATTCTTTAGATCCCTGTCCCTTTTGACCCTAGATCTATTGGCCTCTTTTCCTTGTGTTTTGAATAGATTTTTACCCTCTTGTAGAGTAGTTTTGAGAGACCCGCCTTTTTGGGTTAGATTGATGCATAGTTAGCTGTTAAATTTTCTATTATTTCAGCAATCTATATTGTTCTCTGTAGATTTCTTTTCAGTTACACAGCACACTTTTTCTTGCTCTCAAAACGAAAAGGGTTTAAAAATTAAAATTAACGCACACCACACACTGACCCTAAGTGAAGAAGCGCCTGGTTAACACCGCCTGGAAAAGACTCTAAAATCAATTGTCACTGCACCTTATCTGCCCTTGACCTTTCTTGATTCTGTCCCCTTCTGCCCTTGTCGGTTTCCTTCTTCTTGTCATCATTGCGCCC